>CBVK0104070928.1:6939-27084 GCA_900067695.1 Picea abies
AAATACTCAACTATTAGCATTGTGAGCATAAGGAGGTTGATTTATTTATATTTTGTTTTTTGAATTCTCGTCATTTAGGTCAAAATAACAAAACAAATTGCAGAATCAATGAACAATAATGTAACTTGACTGATCAAAATTCCTAAAAAACAATTTTTTTCCAAAAATTAAACTCAAGCAAAAAGAAAAGAAAACCAAAATGAAATAAAAAACATGAAAAAAATTAAACTGAAATGTATACAAGAAACACTCAAAAAATAAATTTTAATCTTAAAATACCTGCCAAGATTCAATGTTTCCAGGAAAATGAGGATGATACAAAGACATGAAAGTATAATCTGATCTTTCAGGGAGTAACTACTTTGTAGGATTGGTTGCAAAGACAACTAACATATATTCCATTGAATTCAATTCCCTTCGAATATGAGTGATATTGAAAGATGTTAGATTAGAAAACCGATGTCAAACTGCTTGTGTATATCTTTTAAGAATCTTATTTGATGAGGTATAGATTTTCCTAACAAAATCAACGATAATTTTTGAATCCCCAAAGACATAAAAATGATAACAAACTAAATTAAAGGGATTTTCGATTCTAAGGATTAAGGCTTCAAAAATTTTCACATTATTAGTACACTCAAACCCTAACCTATAGGAAAAATTATGGACTTTACCAATAGGAGAGTAGAGTATTTTACTAGCTCTATTTCCTTCATTTGAACATGCATCATCAAAATGTGTATGTCATATACTCTCATTGAGATCAATAGGTTGTGTGACAATGTTATCCTCTTCTTGTACAAATATAGAATTCACACCAAAATCTTCTTCAACAAAATTTGCATGCGGCAAAGGAACTCTTTTGATATATGATGAAATTTTTCCTTCACGAAGCACAATAATATTTTTACTAACCTTGGGAAGTGATATGTGTGTTCCATCGAATGACATATATCCACCTATTAAAGATTGTTATTTTCTACCTAGAATAATAGAATAATTGCTTATTGGCATATCTATGACTTGTATATTACAAGTGTTCTTGATTTCAAGATGTGCACATAACACTAAAGTGACGTATTTAATATCACCAATGGTAGCCTATTGTTGACTATTACATGATAATATGTTTCTTGAATTCTCATTGGTATATGAAATACCTTCCATAATTATTTTAGACATAATGTTAGGACTAGATTCCCCATCAATCAGACAACAATATGTGATTTTATCCATAATTTTCATAGAAACATAAAAATAATGATTTTTAACAGGGTTCCTAGGATTATATACACCTAATGTATTTACATATAATTCTTTTTCATCTTGTTCTTCAATCAAATTGACAATGTTGGAAGTTTTACCTTCCATAAGGTTCTTAAAATGTTTATGATGTTCAGGGATAGTGACCATATATCGTAAAGAAGCATCTATTTTTATATTAGCCAATTGTTTCAAAACATTATACTTTGATGAAGAAGAAGAGGTTGGATTTAATTTATATAGTTGCATACCCCATATAGATTGAAAATAAATTTGATGAGAAGAAGTAATTGGGGCAAAAGTGGTTTTTTGAGGACCGCCTTTGTTCTTTCTTTGGTATGACTTATTTATTGTGTCAACCATCATTACATCCTCTTCAAGAGCCCAATCTAAAGCAACAATTGTGGGATTGGATATTTTTATAAAAATATGTTCTCGAGCATTCTTCCTTATCTCACAAGTTCCTTCATCACAACTCTCTTCACATAAACTAAAACATGAACTCAAGAGTTTTTCCCTAAGCTGAGAGTCTTGAGGCTAATTTCTCAAGGAAGCTTGCATGTAAAATTATTCAGAAGTTGAAACAACATCGTTTCTCTCAAAATCGATAATCCTGCTACTTATGTCTTGTAAAAGATACAATACAGTTGACATATCAATATGCCTAACATGATCTTCAATAGGGAGACTTGTTCTTGTCAGTTGGTCTTCGAATTGTAAACAAGTTTGTAGACCTGATCCTAGATTGTTAGCATTTTTCTCTTCTAATCTATGATTATAAGAAGATGGTAATGCATTGTAATAATGCATCAAAGTAGATTTATTATGAGGTTAGATAATCTCATGGATTTGATTATACAATTTAGTGAAACATAAATCAAAGGACTTGATTGTTTCACCTTTGCTATAAACAATATTGTTATAATCTCTCAACAAATCTGTTGGACTTTGGGGCTATCCATAAGTGGATTTAAACCAATAATATAACTCAACCCAAGTCGAAAATACTTTAGTTGATAATTCAAATAAATCTACAACAACCTTCCCTTCCAAAGAGTTTATAAATAATCTCATACATGTATCATTATCATTTACCCCTATATTATGACATGCATTAGAAAATGCAACTAGATGTTCATTGACAAAAGCAATTCCATTGCCAAAGAATTTGGGTAAATGATCTTTAAAATTTGGAAGAGGATTGGTTGTTGGATTTAGATTCAAAAGAGAAGATAAATGGCAAGGAGTAGTGTTATCATCTTTTTCGAATTGGAATAAACCATACTGTTTGATTACCTTTGCAATATTTTTTGTAGATTGAACAAGGTTGAAATGAATGTATATGCTTCCAATTAAGGATGAAAAAGAATCTTGTGAGGAAGTGGGTTTGCTTGTAATACTAGAACCAATAGAAGAATTCAGTGTGATCTTCTTAGGAGATAATTTTTTTGATGAGCTTGAAACTTCAATCTCAAAATCAGATAGGGATTGCCAAAGCCTTGACTAAAGCTTTTCTAAGATAGCCTTCCTTCTTCCAACTTTGAAGAAAGGATCAAATTTGGGTGTTTCACCTCTTGTTTGTTGTGATAAACGAGATTGAGTGGTCATAAGACAACCTTCTAATGAGGAGGATGGTTATGACCTTTCCTTTGAATGACCTCTCTTTTCTCTTGAATTTCTATATCATGAGCAATGACTTCCCAAGAGCGTTTCAAGTTGATCACGGGAAACAACAGTTTCTAAAATCAAATCAAACGGGACTGGAGTAATACTTCTTTGATCAAGAAAATGAAGTATTATGTTTGGTTATTGAGGGGTAGGAAAAGTCATTAAAATTAGAGAATGGAAAGAAAAGAACGAGAGAGTAAATAAATCTCTCCTATATAGTCACCAAATAAATGTTGATCAAAGGAATAATACTTTTCCTTACTCATACATTTTTGAATCTCATTAGGCTAGGTGAGATAGGTAGGATTATTACCCGAGTTTATTAATATCCTGTCAAAATTTTATCAGACCCCAAGAAATATGATTCTTTGTTGTAAATCCATTTATATATATATATATATATATATATATATATATATATATAGTTTTTATGTATTTTATCCGAGATTATACAATTTAAAAGAGAAATAAAATAATGAACTTGCAAAACAAAATAATTAAAAATATAGATACAAAAGCAAAAATACTAACATATGAATAAATGACAAATCTAAAATACAATATTTAAACAATTTTGTAAGTGAGAAGAAATCAACAAATCCTTCTATTAATACCAACTCTGAGTTACAACTGAAAATATCTCTTCAGGTCCCTGTGAGGACCTGGAATGGAGGCGTTCTTGGAATTCCAAGATGTAATTAAGACTCATAAATGGACATATAATGTCAAAATAAAATATCACAACACAAGACTAGGCTAGATCATTTCAATTTACATGTGCATCATTGTTTTGAACTCTTGGAGCATATCACCAATCAATGCCTCCTAGTCTTTTCTTTACCTCATTCAAAACAACCCTTATGAGAAGTTTCACTTCTCTATTTTCTCATGCTTTTGTTGAAGTCCTTCTTTGATTTTGTATGCTTCTCAAACAATTATTTTTTTTACCTATCTAATTATAAATTAATATTTATTTGTATAAGCATAGAGCTAAATTAAAAATGATTAATAAGAGGGAAATGTATCATTTAATTTTTTAATAAAGGGAGACAAGGGCCCCACTAAAGGAAAAGTAATTCACTTATTGAACCAATTACAAATAACTTCATACATTAAGTAACCTTGCCTCATTTAGAATCATAATATGATTTGGAAATAAGATATATAAAAATATTTACACCTTCCTCCTCCAAAATTGTTGTCAAAAAATTGTGTATTTTTAAACAAAACAAAATTTGAGAAAATCAACCTTGTTAGAGTCTTATCCAGTCTTATCCATAATCCATGTCACTATAATGTCATCAACATAGAAAACTAGTACTATGATAGCTCAGAACATATCCAAATGAGAAGTTCCTTCTTTTTTTTTCTCCTTAGGACTCCTTAGCATTGGACTAAAAAAGGTCATTAAAAATATCCATTAAACTCATAATAACTTACAATTGCGAGTAACTGAAATAAATAGAAATTCCGCATGTCTTCATTAAATATGATTTATAACAACTCTATTATGAGAATAACAACTCCATTATGAGAATGATAGGATAGGCATGTGATAAATGTGAGGTTGATAATGGATATGGCCAAGGCATGTATGAATGATTTGTTGAAAGGTAAATACCATTTTTACTCCTTTTTTTTTTAAAAGAAACAACATATAAAGGGCATTTAAACTCAGATGAAAAGACTTTAATTGAAATGGGGTTCTTTGTAATATGGAAAAACAAGAAACAATGCTCAACAATAATCTTCTTTCACGGGACAAGAAGATTTTTACATTTGGTTACTTTAAAATGCCATAAGAATTCTTAAAAATACAAGGATAAAGAGTATGCTCTCTTTTGATTTTAGATTCAATTTCTTCCTAGAAAATGGTCAAAATCGAGGGATTTTACGACATAAGACTTAGTAATTAACATTTGAAAATATATCATGCGGGTCATAGCGTAAAAATAATGGTTGGAGGGATGAGTGAGTTGTTTCATGGGCACGACCTTTATAGGCACAATTCTGTTTTTAACAATACAAGGGTAGTGTTTGGACAAAGCGTAAGATATGTAGGGTCAAACATATGACAAATAGAGGTTGCATCTTTAATTTTTTTTTTTTTTTTTTTATGTAAATGGTCAAGCATATAAATGGGCATTTAAATCGTAAAAAATGGAGGAAAAATGAGTCAAATAAGTACAATAGTCTTTTTCATTAAAATATCTATGAATCGTGAATTCAAACTAAAGTCAAAACCATATCCTCTTGAGTTAATAGAAAAATCATGTGCATGAATTTTTTAGGCATTTTTTTTAAAAGTGTGAACATAAAAAACTTCATGGAAAGACCAATTTTGAAATTGTTGAGTGATGGTAATGACTGTGGGGTTAAAATGAAGAGTGGAGAGGGGGTTTAAAAACTCAAAAAAGAGTGAAATAACACATTTATGATTGAAAAAACAAGCTACAACACTAAATTCTCATTTACAACAGAGAAATTGACATATGTTGCCAGAGAAGAGGCCAAGTTGTTCTTGAGATCGAGCCACAGGTTCCAGTCTTTTATATGTTGAAGAATTTGTTATGCCAACAACAAATTAGTTGAATTTTATCTTCTACCCATGGGTATGGTCTCCGCAATGCCAAACCAATCCAAAAGTGCATGAACTACAAACCCTAGTAATCGAATGAGCACTCCAATTGTTGTTTATAACCTTGGTTTGTTGCACCTTCCATGCATTAATGATCACAAACTCCATAACCATAAACGTGTGCAGTAATGGGTTAAATATCCACGTATGTCAAATGATGGGTATGTGCCAAATTTCAAATGTTTCCAATATACAATGTAACCAACTCAAAGCTTATGCCATGCCTTTGATTAATATGCCAAGGATATCATATAATATAACATAATAATTATGCTACATGAAACACTTTATAATAATAACCATGTCAGCCATTTATCGTATGTTGAAGGATAATATATTTGTTGCTCGCTTAGAACTTGTGATGACATATGAGAATCTCAATGCAATGGCCTAAAACACCCCCTTCTCTCCCTTTGGATTCCCTCTACCATGCCATTTTCTCCAAGTTCCTCCCCTTCTCAGTCTCCTTCCCCTTCCTCACCCTCCTCATGGTCCCCTCCCTTAGATGGCTTCCTCAAGTTGAATTTTTATAGTGTGTCTAAAGGAAATCCAAGTCCTACCAACTATGGAGGAGTCTTCAATAATGTTGATGGCATCATCCTCAGAGTACACTATAGTTTCATGGGATTAAGATTGAACAATGCATCGGGACTCAAGGCACTAATCCAAGGCCTTCAAATCACCCAACAATGTCTTTTTTCCAAACTTGTTACTGAAGGGGACTCCATTCTTATCATGCATATGCTCACTAAATTCCAAAATGGTCCTCCTTTATTTAAAGTCTCTCTCAATTGGTACCTAGAATCTCTCCTTGACCTCCTTCACTTGACTATCCTACTTATTTATGCTCTAATTCCCTCTCATGTTTTACGTGAAACTGATAAATTGGCAGACTTCCTAGCCAATGAAGGAATATAAAACCATGCTAACCCTATGAACTATGATTGGAAATATATCAGTGACTTCCCACTCCTCTTGTCCTGCCAATATTTGGCCCACTTGGACTTCAGTCCCCTGGATGGGGTGCTACGTGGCATTTGTGAATGTGATAGGGAAGGTCGTCAGCTGGAAGGAACTCATGTGGATAGAGTTCACATGGCTAGAACCTCTGCACCTTCTCCCCATGTGCCTCTTTTCCATGTCTGACAAGTCTCTCTATGGTTTGCCCGATAAGGGTCTTTTATTTTCATATATATATATGATCACAAGTCTAGATTTTCTTGTCTATTTGTTGGCTAGATTCATGGACTGTGGGTTGTTTCTACGCTTGACTAATTTCAATTTTTATTTAAGCTTGGTTTCCCTCTTTAAGCGGGAAAATAGTTATGAGTTCATGGGGTTCTATTTTAGAATAACTTTTTCCATTTGAACTCTTAAGGATTTGGACTCTTAAGGACATAAAACATTTATGTATAGTCTGGAAATAAATAATAGAATGTTTATACTTACTTAAAAAAAGAACATGTGAAAAAATGCATGGAAAAGAGAATACTTTGTTGAAGAAAAAATAATCCAATGTGGAAACATATAACTAGGGGATGTTGATGAAGAAATTCATTACCGCTTTTTCCTTCCAAACAAAATATTTATACTTGTCCTCACATTGGAAAACATGAAGAAGTATATCAAAGTTATGACAAAGTCAAGTGACCCAAAAGAAATAGGGAATGTGAAAGTTGAAAACATGTGCAACATATCATTAATTGAATTCAAACATGAAGAAGTATATCAAAGTTATGACAAAGTCAAGTGACCCAAAAGAAATAGGGAATGTGAAAGTTGAAGACAAGTGCAACATATCATTAATTGAATTCTTGAAGTAACCCACTATATATGAATAAATTAAGAAATTAACATGTAATAGATCTTGAGTTAGAATATAAAATATTGTAGGGTAATTTTTTTTATTGAAAATGGAACCATGTAGAAACAATGAGAATTTTGAATACATTGTATAGAATAAAAAATATGATAGAGAAGAAGATAAATCCTTATAATAAAATATTACAAATTGATTTTTCTTTTTACTAAAATAATATCATTGAAGGAGAGATGGTGATTAATCAGAGTTGGTCAATTGATTGGATGGATTTAAAAAAACTAGACAAAAGAGTTTCATATTTAAGTCAATTGATACCCAATATGGCCTTGATTAGAGACTACTTGGATGGATTTAAAAAAACTAGACAAAAGAGTTTCATATTTAAGTCAATTAATACCCAATATGGCCTTGATTAGAGACTACTAGAGTGAAAATGAAACATGTGAAATTGTGAACCTATTAAAGGAATATCAAGATGTTTTTCCTAAGATGACACAAACATAAATGGCCCTATTGTGGAGATGAAAAAATTCAGGATCAAACTCATACTTGATGCTAAAGCAATTAATCAAGAAAGACCATACACAATGGCTTCTCACAAGTATAAGGAGATGGTTAAACAAGAAATTGATAACTTGTTGGATGTAGGCCTTATCTATCTTGTGGAATATCTAGAATGGGCAAGCCCAGTGGTGGTATATGTTCTAGACAAAGAAAATGGATCCCAAAATACTCATAATATATGTGTACTTTACGGGCTTGAATATGGTGATAATGACAAACCAATTTCTCATTCCATTCATGGATAAAATATTGAATGAGGTAGCTTGACATGAATTCCACTCCCTCACCAATGGGTTCTTTGGCTACAACTAGGTACCTATTGCATAAGAACATAGAGAAATAATATTATCTTTATAACCTAATAGGATTACTATTCATATAACTCCCTCAAATTAGATCAAGTATACATTAACGAATGACTTGTTTTATGAGATATTGGTTTGATTAATCCATAATCATTTCATAGAAAATACACAATTTGTCGATTGATATCAACCCAATAATTGTTTTCTATCAAACACAACAAGATAAATATTTCATCAAACCAACTTCATTAAGTTTGTTAATCATATATCATTGATAAATTGATAGACAACAAAATTTATGTTATTGTAATTGATTCCATATCAATGACTCTAACATAACTAGTTGTGCCAAGATAAATGAGGTGCTTTACAATATGAGTGAAGGATATCTTAGGTTAATATGGATCTATAAAATTGATATGAATGATAATATGTATCAAACACATATGATATCGTATAAGGTCATGATTTCTTCATTACATCACTAGAAATCCATTAACGAAATAGCATTGCATTATATAAGTTGGGTGCTAACATATATATTTTGAAATGGTTTATTGTTTCTATCTTATTATATTTTTTATCAAAACTAAAATCTAAAATTATTGTTTCTATCTTATTATATTTTTGATAAATATCAAAAAAAAAAAATATAATATAAGTTTTTTTTCCTCCTAATGTTTGGTGCATAATCCCCACTATTACCCATTTACCCAATTTGTTTTTATATATACAAAGATATTGATAAACACAACCTTTGGATCTAGCAAGAACTTATTCACTATTACCCATTTACCAAATTTGTTTTTATATATACAAAGATATTGATAAACACAACCTTGGGATCTAGCAAGAACTTATTTAGTTTTTTTTTTTTAAGATAACTTTACTTCGGGCATAAATTTATTTCAACCTTGGTTTCCAAAGGTTATTTTGTATGTGTAAATCAATCATATTAGTTTTTTGCAAGTCTCCCGAAGTATAAAATAGTGTTCGAATCACAAGATTTAATTTGAATGGATGCGGATGCATGAAAGTTGAATGATGTAGATGTACAACAAAAAGTAATTTTGGGTCACTCTTGATGGACGTTGTCAAAAATGTAATTTCCTACACTTCATTTATGATGATAGAGATTGGAAAATAGTTTGATACATGGTGTTAAGTTGTGTGCTATATTTTCATCATTAAAAAAGGTGAGATTATAATACTTGGTATTAAAGTGGGATCCAAATTCATCATGATAATAAAATTTCCCACATCCACAAGATACAGAAGGTGATTTAGTCTACGTTATTGAGGAGGTGATTTAGTTTACGTTATTGAGGAGAGCACAAGATATAAAAGGTGATTTAGTTGAGCTTAGTGATACAATTTGATTGTAACTGAAGATGTCAAATGTATTAGTTGTTTTAAATCAATGAATTTCGATAAAAATGCATCTTTATATAATTTTGGATTTATAATAAAAATATCACTAAGTATACTTATGTGTTCTCATTATATTTTAATATTAAATTTTTTTAGAAACATTTTGTTATTGTATTTTCATTTTTACAAAAAATTAGTCCTACAAGCCCAATGAGTTAATGGGATCCTTTCAAACCAAGATTTATAAATTGCATCATTAACAATTGTCCTCTTAAGTGACCTTTGGGTTGAGTTGCTATTGAATTTCCTAGTAGTTTAGTTGTCTCAACTCAATTTAATTATTTTCTTGAATTGGAAGGTCCAAGCAATGTTGTGTATCCTTTGTCACTACCAATCCTTGGTTAACAATCAAAATTAGCACAATTATTTATGCTTTTAATAGTGTAAGATTGTAAATCATAATTGAAAATGACAATTATCTTTTTAATAAAACTTGTATTCTACATTGTCAAATTATCTCATTTTAGGTGATTTGGTAGAGTCCATAATGATGAAATAAAACATTTATAATCTTTTCATGAAATTTGTATTTTCATATCTTATTTTGGATTTAAAGGTTACATTTTCGTGTAGATAGTTGTGTTAGGTATACTCGGGATGATTATTGTGTTTTGGACATAAAGAGTTTATTTAATTAGAAAGAGTGTCTTATTAGAATCATACCATCCATGTTCTTGTTAGTTTTTAGAGTGCATATACATCCATGATAATGATATGATAATGAAAATAATATTAACATAAATCCATCTTAATATTGAATATAAAGTGTCTTATTAAAATCATATCATCCATGTTCTTGTTAGTTTTTAGTGTGTATGCATCCATGATAATGATATGATAATGAAAATAATATTAGCATATATCCATATTAATCTTGGATATATTAAGCACTAAGAGAGATTGAAAAAAATGTAACTTTTATGTAATTAAAAAATTAAGGTTAAGATAGATTTATGCTAATTTATTTTATGTCGTATTTTTTTTAATTCATTTTTATTATTATAATCATTTAAAAAAAATTACATTATAAATATTTTTTTTTTCATTTTAATTTATAATAATGACTATTTTATTTGACACAACTTAACCATATTATATTATAAATTGCACTTCTCTCTGCAATTAAAATATTATTTATAAATTAAAATATTTATTATTATTATTATTTAATAACTGAAATAATTATAATAAAAACCCCTAAAACATTGGCTTAAAAGCAACCACAACAACTCAATAGAGAAATAAATCAGAAGGAAGAAGCTAAGTCCCGTGAAACAACAGACACAATTTCTCTCTATGCATTCTAAAATGAAAATAACTAAACGAAAAACCTGAATAATCCCACCTTCCTTACTTCAAAATAGTTTATGCAATTTATGAGCATGTGTCATAATCACGTGAGGCATGAATGAAATACCATGGTACTAAAGTTTTTAATTATCCATCTCTTCAAAATGAATGTACACCACCACCCTTCTCAGCATGTGTCCTCATTCCTATTTGGAAATTGTCCCCTGACTATGATAAATACTTTATTTCTATGTGATATGTTATATTTAAATAGTCCCCCATTTGTTCTTATTATTCTAGAACCTAAAAGTGTTGCTTCATTTTCTAATCGATCTACCTAGATATTATTTTCCCTCAAGAATTCTATCTTTTTCTAATCGATCTACCTAGATATTATTTTCCCTCAAGAATTCTATCGATTCAAATATCCTCACTTCCCTTTGGATTTTAAGGATGATCCTTGCTAGATTATAGTCCTTAGGGTTTAATTGATTTCATATATTTTTAATGATGATTGATTAGTACCTATGGCCATAAGGGTCTTAATCCTTCTTAATCATAAAATTTGAAATTCTGTATACAGTGTCAAGCAAAACTAATTTCATGATTTCCTTGAAAATATTCTCACTTTCCTTTGGATTTTAAGGATGATTCTTGCTAGATTATAGTCCTTAGGGTTTAATTGATTTCATATATTTCTAATGATGATTGATTAGTACCTATGACCATAAGGGTCTTAATCCTTCTTAATCATAAAATTTGAAATTTGAAATTCTGGATAGAGTGTCAAGCAAAACTAATTTCATGATTTCCTTGAAAATCAAATATGATCCCCCTCCCTGCAATGCCTACTATATATTAAATGTTTATTTTTATCACTATTTTTTTTCACCAACTTATGCCATGTCCATTATGATAGGTTCCCATTTCATCTATAATGCTCAAGAAAATTTGTCTAGCTTGTCTTAATATAATTAAACATCAATTTTTATTAATGAAGTTGTAGAAATAATTCATCACACTTTCTCACATAAATCATCTTAAATTACATATTTATAACACCTTTGGGAAGTCATGGTGGTTTAATCACCAAAATCTTATCTCATCATTTAATATTATATTCATCGCGTCTTTAAATAAAAAAAATTCATAGTTATTCATTCACATAATATTGATGTAATTTGTTCCTCAAACACTTTACTTGAACTTCAATGAATTAGAAGATCTATCAATAATGAATTTATTTTCATCCTCTCTTCAACATAAACTGAGAATTGGACACAACTAATGTCTTTTTGTAGTATGTTGCACTTGCATTGGTATTCAATCCTAGTTTTCCATCACTCTCATTTTTTAAAGTAGTGTATATAGTTTTGATGTTTAGACACCCTCGAAAACCAATCATTCAAAATCTCCTCAAACTTTTCTTCGAAAACCAATCATTCAAAATCTCCTCAAACTTTTCTTAAGGTTTAGATTATCATTGAAGATATTTTTTTGCAAATTACTTTATGTAGGTTTAATTCTTTCCAAAAACATGCATGTTCTTGTAGGGTTAAGTCTTTCCAAAAACATGTTTGTTCTTGTAGGTTTAAGTCTTTCCAAAAACATTCATGTATTATGTAGAATGACCTCTTCCTTGATTCCTCAATGATTTATCTAGGAATTTGCATCTTTATGCCAACCCATCGTGAGTCATATGTGATTTTGAATAGACTTTGAAGCAATCTTAGGAAGCCTCTTGTTTTCCATGTTGTTTATGATTCTTGTTTTTGTACATTAGGTACTTATTCAAAGCCATGATCTCAACGGGGGAAAGACTTGTTTCTGGGAAGAGGATAAGATAGGGTGTATTTTCATTAATTTTGAGATTATAAGCTATAAAACAATTTTGGATTTTCTCTATCTTTCTCCACGATTACTAGAGATGTTGTAGCCTCAAAATTCACAACCATATAAGATAGTAGGAGAGATAATAGTCTCAAATATGAGTTTTTTTCTTATCCCATAGCCAATGGTCCATTGATTTACAATTGATTTGAAGTCGATAATAAGATTTCTACCCTCCATTTATTATTTTCTCAATGCTATAGTTACAGTTAATCTTGTGATGAAGATTGATTTTGAGATATTTGTATGAAGTCACTGTTAATCTTGTGATGAAGATTGATTTTGAGATATTTGTATGAAGTCACTTACTCCAAGATGTTGTTGTCATAACAAAATTAGTTTAAGTGATATTTTTTATTTAATTATCATAAATATTGTAATCGAAAGGATTACACAGAGAATTCATCAGTAGTAAAATCACATAGAATAATATAAAGAAGTGGTATACAAGTAATATACAAGAATGCATACACAGAAGGAGGAAGAGGAGAAAAGTAATAGTGAAACTAGAAATAGGTAGTCCTTTATTATACCAAATCAATCACCACTAATTATATCATATGATCACATCTATTTATACATTGGTATCAATGGAAGGTATCTACAACTACTCTAACTACTTTGGATGGTCGACCGTTGACCAACTCGACTAACTCGTTGGATTTTCTATGTAGTCAACTAACATATTACATTTGGCCAACTAATTGGGCTAGTCAACTAGTTCAAGAATCCCTCCGACATCTCCCCCACCCTCAAATCCATTTTCTTTTAGAAGAAGGGGGATCTTGGAAATGAACAAAATCTCAAAATTGAAATCCCCAAAATTTTACAACAAGTATACTTAAGATGGCTCTATTGGGACACTTGTTGTTGGTGTGGTACTTCTGGTACTAGCTGTGTTAATGGTTTATGTTGTTTGGATGATGTTCCCTCTATTTGAGCACTAGTTGGTTGTGTGGAGCCTTCAAGTATTGCAATCCAATTGGGATCCTACATTTGAATGTTGGTAAACTATGCTAATTCTTTCAGTATTGCAGGTTGCTTATGTACTTGGAATAAGAAATGTGAATATTGGCCTTAGTGGATATGTGGAGAGTGCATGTTGTACATGTATAGGGGCCTATTTTGGGACTTCTATGTAGATTCTATAAATATGTGGTGTTATCTACCTATTTTGGGACTTCTATGTAGATTCTATAAATATGTGGTGTTATCTATTGAAGTCTGGTTTCAAAATATTTCCATCCTTTGAGTGGTTGGTCGAGAATGATACTTAATTTTTTCATTTCAACCAGGTAGTCCAACTTTTCAAGGATAGACGAATTTTGAACTTATGCTAGATCAAGATTATATTGATCCTACATCTACTGGATCTATTTATATATATCAAATATATGTCTCGAGTTAGTGATGGATTCCAATTGTGCACAAATCCCATTTTGGAACCAATTGTGTTCCTAAGACAACAAATCTATTTATGTTTGATGTTCTTGATGAAGTTGCATGGTTTAGGCATCATAAATACATACATTTTAGGTTATATTTTTTCTACTATCCATCTCTACAATTAAGGCCTATGTGACCTTCAAACAACTACAAGTATTAGCAAAGTATGTTGGCCAATTTGTAAGCATGGTACTCATGATAGAATCCTGAGCACTTGTTTCTTCCAAATGTGCCTTTATTTCTTCAAATTGTTGGTTCTCTTTTTTCAATATTTCCCTTGTCTAGTTCATCTTCAGTGTTTGATTTTCTTCTAGTAGGAGTTGTTTTCAATTGATTAATTCAAGGATGAGATTCTCCATACAATCCAAGTAGTCTACAAATGAGTCGGCTGGGATGAAACCCAACTTATCTTCATTTTTTCTCTTACACTCTTTCTAGCTCCAGTGCTCTTTCTCACTATGATCCTTTAGTTTTTGTGTTCCTCTTGAAAAATATTTCAACCGTTTGACACTTTCTTTGCTAACTATGTGACATAATTCCTACATTTTTGCATTAGTGGTGTATTTTGGATTTAAGATAATTAATTATTTGTGATTATGGTGTCCTTTTGGTTGAAAGTCCATTTAAAGAACTTTGGTGATTTATCCCTCTTTTCCCTATATTTACAATGATGTTTTCATTTGTGCATGCATGGCTATTGTGTAGTGGTTTATGGTGTTGGATCTAGATTCTTTATAGGTTGTTTGTGACAAACCAACTTAGTGTCCTATTGTTTTTGTTGGCCCACTTGATGCATGATAAATTTCTCAAGTGGTTTTTGGTCAGTTGAGTAATCTTATCAATAACTTGTATACTCTAGTTGGTTAGATGGTTGTTTTTTTTTCTCATTCTATTCATTTTGTTATTGTAGTTCTATCGGTTATTGTTTCTCATAATGGTTAGTCGACTTTTTTTTGATGATTGGTTTTTTTTTGGAGCCTTGGATTCTGATGGTTCATCCCACCTCTTCTGGTGACCGTCGGTTGGTCATTCGACTAGAAACTAGAAACAATTAATCAGGTGGTTTACTAAACAGTCGGTTGGATGGTCGACTAGATAGTCAGTCGAATAATCAATTAGTATTTGAAGACAATTGGTCGATGGATCGACTAGCTGAGCAATAGACTACATGTTGGAAAAATCGATGGTTAGGTTGACTTGGTAAGTTGACTGGCCGATGAGACAATGTGGATTTGTCAAGATCCATTTCAACCATTGACGGTTATATGTGGACAAGATCTTCTCAATTTCAAGGAAATTGGTTAGATCTAGAAGCTATAAATAAAAGACCCTATGGGTCGATCTAAGCATGTGTGTGTGTGTGTGTGTGTGTTCAATAAATGATCTGTTTATCTATCATGCATTATTATGTTTTGATCACAATGTGCACTATGCTTAAGTGCTGAAATATTGTCTTTATACATCATCGATATTCGTTGAAGTTTATTACTCTTCCTTTATTCTATAGATTATGTTATTTTTCCTTTGGGGGTTACACTCAATCCCCAATAGATTCTCCTATTCTTTTGTGTGTTGATGATGTTCAGTCATCTATTGTGGTTTCCTTAACTACTGTGAATCAATTGAATGATGTGGGACAATTGAATAATATTGTGTCTCTTGAATTATAAGAGTCAATACTGGTGGTTAAGTTTCCTTTCTCAAGTCGATGGTGGACTCATTTTTCCATGGTGGTTTTATATTGATTTTATTGGACTTAGTTTGATTCTTCTATGTTTCTCTAGTGGTTGCATGTACTGCTTTGGCTACGTATTCTACTTGTTTCTACCAAATTATTTGTAATTCAATTTGCATTTTTTTCGACTGTGATGCTATTTTTCAATGCTTTAATGCTTCCCCCCCCCACTATTCAATATCTTTTGCATACTAGGGTCCAACACTTGATTCCAATAATTGTTTCCTCTTCTTAGATTTCTCCCTAATCATTTTTCCTTTTCTATTGGTTTCATATATGAGTAATTTTTGCAAAACTTGCTCCAACTTTTTCTTGAGTTGAGGTTCCTCAAAATCAAGTTGGTCAACTCATTGAAGGAGGGTATTCCATTCATCTTTGGTTGAATGGATATCTGAGTTGACCTCCATTTTTGTTTTATATTTAGTACTCTTATGTGCAGTCAACCTTTTCCTTGTAGACTTCATGTCTGATTCCCCATATGCTTCGAAGGGTATTGTGTAAGCAGTTGTTCCTTGTTACTCTTCAAATTCTCCATTCAACGAGGGTGTAATTATGTTAAATGTAGTTAATTTAGCCAATGGGGGAACTAGTGCTATTAAATTCGACTGTCGAGAGACTTCTTGAAAATTTTGCTTGATCACATGTTGGTAGTCACGTTCTTTTGGTTCACTTTTCACTCCTTGTGCATACACACCTTAGTGAATTCAAGGCCAAGTTGAATGTATACTAATGATGGAAGGTGAATTTTAACATTATGTGGAAACCTCCATTAGTGGTAAGAATCCTTCAATTCTTTTACCCATTCTTCAAACATATATTGGAGAGTTAACCCTAGTCCTTCCTTTCCAACATGTCACAAAACAATAAAAGTCCCACATAGTCGGGGTATCTGACTAGGTGAGTGTTTCTTCGACTAGATATATCTAACTCATGAAAACCTAGATCAAGAAGGATGGATACCTAATGTCCTTACCATATTCTTGACATTCTTTTCAATTATTCTAAGGATGTCAATGATGTGCTTAGCCCAATTTAAAATGTTTCCTTGTTCAATGATTTGACCAATAGATTCTAGTATGTTGAGTTTAATGTTTGATGCCCTAGTATAAGAATTCAAGCAAAGTGTGACTATAATACATGTCCACCTTATATATTGTTGTTTGACAACTTAGCTAATGACCATCCCCTTTGAATTTTTATAGTAATGCCTCCTATGAACTTTTGAATCCATGCATATGGATTAGTGGTATTAAAAAATGGATTTCCTTTACTTGGTAACCCTATAATTTTGTGAATGAGCCCAACCATGATTGTGATAGGTCAGTTGAGACAAATATAACCCTTATGGTAGTTTCTAACTATAAATTTTGTCATTTTTTCTTTCCAATCGTGGAAACATGCAACTTTTGGTGTGCTCATATAGGACCTAATCCTTTCTTTTTCTAGCATGAGTATTTTATCCCTCCATTTTCTATCAACCAGATCCCATTTTGTGAAGTTAAGACAATGCTTTTCCTAGTCAATAGCATTCATTTCGGCCTCTCAAATCGTATTCATCCTTGTTTGCAAAATTTAGCCCCTAAAATCATTTATGAGATTCCCAAGGGGTTTTCACCACTAAGCTTCTTTTTCTTTTTTTCCTTTTTTTTCATTATGAATGGTACTTCTTCAAATGAGAACCATTAACTACTCTTTTGAGGATGTTTCCCTGATGAGTTCTCAGCTTCACTATTCTAGTTGACCTTATGTCCTCTACTACATATAGGCCCAACCAGGTAGTTTCTAATCTTCTCAGTTTTTCTTTAAGTTTGTTGTCATAGAGAAGTACCAAGTCTCCAAAACTTATCCTTCTTTTCTTTATATTTTAGTCATGCCACACTTTTTACTATTGTTTTTTGGCTTCTTGATGATGGAGTGTAGTCATGTATTGTTCCTCTAGCTTGTTTTGATGGTGTAGTCAATCCTATTTGGATTTATTTAAGTCGTATTGTAACATATAATCTGTTATTTCTTCATTCATTCTTAAATGTAAAGGAACTATAGATTCATTCCCATATACAAGTTTGAAGGATGTATAACTAGTTGATATCTTATATGCATTTTGGTATGGGCATAAAACAATTGGTACCTTATCATTCAAGTCATCCCTTTCGACGCCACATACTTTTGTGAGTCCCTTATGCAAGGTTTTATTGAAAGATTAAATTGCCCCATTTTCTTGGGGGTGATAAGGTGATTTATTCATGTGATAAATTAGGAATAGATTAGTATCTTTATGCTACCATTTATGTGTGTGACTTGGTCACTTATTAGCGTTAATGGGCATATAAATCTAGTGATAATATTTTCATATATGAATTTAACTACAACTTCATTTGTGCATGTCTTGATTGGTTATGCTTCATCCCACTTGGTGAGGTACTCGATAGTGGGTATGATGTACCTAGATCTTGTTCTTTTTCCCATTTTTGGAAATGGGCTAAAAATATCAATGTCCCATATTTCAAATGGTATGCTTGGGTTTGAATGAGTGTAATGGAATCTCATATTTCCATAGTGGTCGACCCATCCTTTGGCACTTGTCACATTTAATGACCTTTTCTCTACAATATTTGTGAATTTTCAGCCACCAAAGTCTCGCTTGTATTATCTTTCTAGATGCTTTGTCAATGTGAAAGTTCTCTCCTACCAGACTAGCATGTGCTTCTTCGATTATAATATCTATTTTTTGCTCTAAGAAACATATCCCCAATAAATCATCTAGTCCTAGATTATACATGTATCTATTCATAAGTGTAAACACAAAATATTTCATTGCAAGTACCTTATTTTTCTTTTCTGTGAGATTTTTCGATGCCTTCCCCTCTTGCAGAAATTTAACTCTCTCAACCAGTTCTTGGGGAGTCACCTCAACCCTAGAGAGGTGAGAATATAGAACATCATCATTAAATCATGTTGCATCCTCTCTTGTCTCTACTCATAACTAGTGGTATGGTCTAACATTATTCTTCCCCAGTTGAACAAGCATTATCACCTCAAAATTGAATTCTTGGAATAATAAAATCCATTTATAGACCCATCCTTGATTCATCAGTTTTTTGACCAAATACTTAAGAGCTTAATGATTAGTGTAAAATATAAAAGGGTTAGCCAACAATTAATGTCTAAATTTCTATAGGGAAAAATTCATTCCAAGGCCCTCTCGTTCAGTGATTGAGTAATTTATTTCTTTCTTCTTTAATTTTTGACTGGTGTAGGCATTAGGCTGATCAACCATGTTGTCTCCTAGCTAGGAAAGAAATTCACCAATTGTGACATTGGATGCATCAACATGCATGTGAAACGTTTTCAACTAGTTAAGGAAGTTTGATATAGGATCTTCAACCAACTTTATTTTCAGTAGCTCAAATGATTCATTACAATCTCCACTCCATATGAATTCTACGTCATTCTAAAGCATCTCATCAATAGGAAATGTGATGTCCAAGTGATTCCTTATAAATTTACAATGATAACCAGTGTGTCTCAATACTAATTTGATTTGTTTGGTATTAACATGTGCATCAGTGTTTTGAACTCTTGGAGCATATCACCAATCAATGCCTCCTTGTCTTTTCTTTGCCATATTCAGAACAACCCTTATTAGAAGTTTCACTTCTCTATTTTCTCATGCTTTTGTTGAATTCCTTCTTTGATTTTGTATCCTTCTCAAACAATTGTTTTGTTTAACTATTTAATTATAAATTAATATTTATTTGTATAAGTGGAGGGCTAAATTAAAAATGATTAATAAGAGGGAAATGTGTCATTTAATTTTTTAATAAGGGGAGGCATGGGGCCCACCAAAGGAAAAGTAATTCACTTATTGAACTATCATTACAAATAACTTCATGCATTAAGTAACCTTGCCTCATTTACAATCATAATATGATCTGGAAATAAGATATATAAAAATATTTACACCTTCTTCCTCCAAAATTGTTGTCAAAAAATAATGTCTTTTTAAACAAAACAAAATTTGAGAAAGTCAACCATATCAAAGCCTTATCCATAATCCATGTCACTATAATGTCATCAACATAGAAAACTAGTA
>CBVK0104070930.1:0-11220 GCA_900067695.1 Picea abies
TCCTATTCTTTTGTGTGTTGATGATGTTCAGTCATCTATTGTGGTTTCCTCAACTACTGTGAATCAATTGACTGATGTGGGACAATTAAATATTATTGTGTCTCTTGAATTATAAGAGTCAATACTGGTGGTGAAGTTTCCTTTCTCAAGTCGATGGTGGACTTATTTTTCCATGGTGGTTTTATATTGATTTTGTTGGGCTCAGTTTCATTCTTCTTTGTTCCTCTAGTGGTTGCATGTACTTCTTTGGCTACATCTTCTACTTGTTTCTACCAAATTATTTCTAATTCAATTTGAATTTTTTTAGACTGTGATGTTATTTTTCAATGCCTTAATGATTATTGTTTTCCACTATTCAAGATCTTTTGCATACTAGGGTCCAACACTTGATTCCAATAATCGTTTCCTCTTCTTAGATTTCTCCCTAATCAATTTTCCTTTTCTATTGGTTTCCTATAAAAGTACTTTTTGTGAAACTTGTTCCAACTTTTCCTTGAGTTGAGGTTCTTCAAAATCAAGTTGTTAAACTCCTTGAAGGAGGGTATTCCATTCATCTTCGATTGAATGGATATCTGATTCGACCTCCATTTTTTTTTCTATTTAGTACTCTTATGTGCAGTCAACCTTTTCCTTGTAGACTTCATG
Organism: Picea abies; assembly: GCA_900067695.1. Classification (NCBI taxonomy): domain Eukaryota; kingdom Viridiplantae; phylum Streptophyta; class Pinopsida; order Pinales; family Pinaceae; genus Picea; species Picea abies. Next base: position 646 of record CBVK0104070930.1, read on the forward strand.
TTTGATTCCCCATATGATTCAAAGGGTATTGTGTAAGCGGTTGTTCCTTGTTACTCTTCAAATTCTTCATTCAACAAGGGTGTAATTATGTTAATTGTAGTTAATTTAGCTAATGGGAGCACTAGTTCTATTGTATTCGACTTTCGAGAGACTCCTTGAAAACTTTTCTTCATCACGGGTTGGTAGTCAAGTTGTTTTCATTCACTGGTCACTCCTTGTGCATACCATACCTTAGTGAATTCAAGGCCAAGTTGAATGTGTACTAATTATGGAAGGTTATAGCACTCTGTAAATTTGTTCGGCTGATAAACAGACGACAGAGGTAACTTTTTCAACCAACTTTGAGACCCAAAACTAGCCTTTCGGATCTAGAGAGGGCTTTCTCAGGAGACATTGTCTCAGCACAGGATATAACGTTAAAGCAATGGCTAGATTTAACACCTTTGAAATAACGGGTTCTGGTTATATTGGTGCAAGAGAGTTAGACTTTAGGCTATGGAGTCGATTAGAGAAGGAAATAGAAATAAATGACTCAGTGACTGAGTTTGAGAGGATAAAGGCTAAGTGAGCAATAGTCTTCAGTGAAAAATCGTAATGTGTGGCGAGGAGAAAACACAGGAAGTAACTCGGAGCACCACTACGGGTGAATTCAGAGTTAACTTTAGAGGAAAAATGTTTGGTCTAAATGGCGCGAACAAGGGGTGATGCACAACAAATCCACAGGTTCCAAATTCATTCTGATTCAAACAGAAAAATATATGAATAAAGAAAATAGGAAGTACATATGCAAAGAAGGGAAAACAATACATCCAACTGCTACAATTAGAATCTTTTCATCAAAGCTTCATGACTTTTGCATTAAAATTCGAACTCAAATTACATACAATAGCTACGGTCTATACTAATTTTTCCAACCAACCTAGATTACATCGAAAATATCAAATATATGAGTGAGGACGCCGCTTGGGATACCCTACTCTTCTCACTGTTATCTCTCAAAACTAGGAAACTGATTGTTCTGTGTTACAAAACTCTTCGCATGACTCTTTTCCAAAAATAGACAACAAATACATCTAGCTACATAATTATTGTTTGTAATCTGCCATGTGGATTCGGTTATTGGTCAGGTATCGTCATGGGGGAGTGATGTGTCAATTCTTTCCATCGATCAGATATTTGAATGGACAAGTGTTTGTCAGAACCCAGCTGTCTGTTGTAACGACTTTGATTTTATGTCGCGTGCTCATTTGATGGGGTAAATGTGTGCGACAAGTGGCTATAGACAGTCATGGAAATTATCAAAATGGAAAAATGTCTTAGGGCAATGTCTCCTTCAAAACTATCAACATTTTTTTTTCTGTTTGCAGATACAGGAAACAAAATAAGCTAATCTTGTTTCTTCTGCTCGCTGGTGGGAACTGCACGGGCTATCTCTTTGGTCGCTTCACATTCTATGGAGTGTTTTGCATACCTTTCCTCCATCAACCATTATGCTTCACACAACTATACGATCATATTCTGCACCTCTGTAAGCTACCATTTGAGCCATGTCACGTTACCTTTGTGACCTTGTGTTGTTGACGTTTCCATGGTCTTTGTCGCCAGCTGTTGTCTCAGCTCTCTGTTTTCCTGGTACAGTTCGACGATGGCTAGCTTCGCCTACTTCAGCTTCTGATATGTTTCTTGATCATTAGTACTTGCGGCATCCATCCTCCTCATTCCGCTCCCACTTTCTTGGCTTTTACCTTACAAAGGCTCTAAGAGGACGATGCACATAAGTAATTCTTCAGCAAACGATCACACGCATGGTTCGTCTGGGATTCGGGTTCCCCCAGCTTCCTTATTCTTTCTTGTCCTGCCCCTTCTCCGAGGTATCTGTTGTTGGGGAGATAGGGCTCCTACTGTCCTTCTTTCCTGTGCAGTTTCTCCCACTCTAGGTTTCGCGCGGTGTGATGTGGTCGTTCCTGCGGGCAATGAGAAAATTCCCCTTTTATCCTTAGGAATGCTTGTTGTGAGTGAGAAAGAATCCCAATCACTTTGGGGCTCGGTTATGGTGATCCTACCACTTCACGCGCCCTTATTTATGTTTTGAGAGGTTGCCATGGCGCGACCAGTATCTATCTTGCGCGCAGTGGATTCAGCGGATGCCCAAGGTGGAGAATTTGATCAACCTGGGCCTATGAGAAAACTTACAGATAGAGTCTAAATCTGATTTCGCGAACAACCTGGGTGAAGAACCTCTGGGATTTATAACAGATCGGGCGGAAGGAAGAATCATGACAAATAATATTGAATTCATGGCAACTAGATGTTTCGAATGAAGATGCAGATTTTCCATAACACATTCCCGCGTGTAAAGTACACACGATAAGGGTTGTGGGGCATACATGATATGAATGCCACAATTTTTCATTCCTTCAGATTTCATAATGAACTGATAATAGTTACAACACTTACTGACGTGACTTCCATTAACTACTTGAATCAACCTGGGGGCACGTAGAGACTAATTTTGACAGGACCCGACCTTCTGGAAATGAAATACCCGTACCATTTACGCATGTTTCGACTCTGACATCCCTTCCCGTTTCCAAGGGCCAACTGACCACTTGCTAACTTCGACCCTTTCATTGCTACGTACCTAAATTCACATGTTTGGATACATGGGCCATAACTCGACTAAAACCGACTCTAAATGGAAAGAAAAATGGCAACGCTAACAGAAGGGCCCTTCTAACATTATGTGGAAACCTCTATTAGTGGTAATAATCCTTCAATGCTTTTACCCATTCTTCAAACATATATTGGAGAGTTAACCCCTTAGTCCTTCCTTTCCACATGGTCGAGGTATTTGACTAGGTGATTGTTTCTTCAACTAGACATATCTAACTCATGAAAACCTAGATCAAGAAGGATGGATACCTAATGTCCCTACCATATTCCTGACATTTTTTGCAATTTATTCTAAGGAAGTCAATGATGTGCTTACCCAATTAAAAGAATTTCCTTGTTCAATGATTTGGCCAATAGATTCTAGCATGTTGAGTTTGATGCTTGATGCCCTACTAGAAGAATTCAAGAAAAGTGTGACTATAATACATGTCCACTTTATATGTTGTTTAACAACTTGGCTAATGACCATCCCCTTTGAATTTTTCATATAAATTCCTCCTGTGAACTTTTGAATCCATGGCTATAGATTAGTGGTATTAAAAAGTGGATCTCCTTTATTTGGTAACCCTGTAATTCTGTGAATTAGACTAGCCCCGATTCCAGTTGAGACAAATTTGTCCCTTGTGGTAGTGGTTAACTATAGATTTTGTCATTTTTTCTTTCCAATCGTGCAAACATGCAAATTTTGGTGTGCTCATATATGACCTAATCCTTTCTTTTTCTAGCATGAATATTTTATCCCTCCATTTTCTATCAACTAGATCCAATTTTGTGAAGTTAAGACAATGCTTTTCCTAGTCAATCTCATCCATTTCATCCTATCAAATCGTATTCATCCTTGTTTCCAGTTCAAAGGTGGGTTATTTGTCGAACCTATTTTTGGTCCTAGGTTTGACCATTTTTGGATTTGATGGAACATATGCTCTCATATTTGATGACATGTATACTTGATGTTCTAAGGTTTAACTGGTTTATGAGTTGAGAAATGTGCTAAGGTTTTTTGACTCTATGTTAGGGTTTTCAAGCACTGTAAGCTTCTTAGACTTGGAAATTTTCAGAGGGGGAATATCTATTACAAAATTTTTGCCATCACAAGGCACATTTATATGTTATTTATGTGTCCTATCATGCTAGTCACTTGTGTGGTTGTCATTTCACCATCATACTTTATTAATGGATCACATTAAGTGTCCTTTGTGTGACTATAGCCATTTATTCGTGCCATCGAGAACCTCGTGATCAGTTCTTCCATCATGGTTGAATATCTCTATATTTTGACCAATATATTGCTCCATCAATCATTCAATTATCTACTTCTTGACAACCATTGATGTCCTCCTTATCCACTCATCCCTATGATGCCACTACTTGATTGGGACCGACAATTTTCTTGGATGGTTTTTTATTTTTCTGCATGATTATTTTCCTTATAAATTTCCTGTCAATGTGACTCTTTTCAACTTCCTTCTTTTCATATTCCATCCTCTTCTTCTTTTTTTCCCAGTCGATTGTCATGAATTGTGAGAGATTTTACTTATTACTAGCCTGGTTGATTAAGGATCATCATACAAATCTAAATCCTTAGACAATTTTCTACCCAAAATTTCCTAACAACCATCTATTTATTTAGATATTTTATGTTTTCCCCAAGATTCTACCCACTATATTAGCTCATTTTCAAGAAAATTCTCACCCCGGTGGCATCCCAAGGGTTTTTCACCACTGATTTTTTTTTTTTGGTTCATTATGGGTGGTACTTCTTCAACTGAGCACCATTGACTACCCTTTTTAGGATATTTCCCTGATGAGTTATAAACTTCACTATTCTAGTTGACCTTATGTCCTATACTACATATGGGCCCAACCAGGTAGTCTCTAATCTTCTGAGTTTTTCTTTATGTTTATTTTCACAGAGAAGTACCAAGTCTCCAAAACTTATCCTTATTTTCTTTATATTTTAGTAATGCCACTCTTTTTACTATTGTTTTTTGGCTTCTTGATGATGGAGTGTAGTCATGTATTGTTCCTCTAGCTTGTTTAACTGGTGTAATCAATCCTATTTGGATTTATTTAAGGCGTATTGAAACATAGAGGTCGATATGTATTCATTCATTCTGAAATGTAAAGGAACTATAGATTCATTCCCATATACAAGTTTCAAGGGTATATGTCTAGTCGATATCTTGTATTCATTTTGGTATGGCCATAAAACAATTGGTACCTTATCATCCAAGTCATCCCTTTTGACGCCACATACTTTTGTGAGTCCCTTATGAAAGGTTTTATTGAAAGAGTCAATTGCCCCATTTTCTTGGGGGTGATAAGGTGATTTATTCATGTGATAAATTAGGAATTCTTCGATTAGTATCTTTATGCTACCATTTATGTGTGTGCCTTGGTCACTTATTAGTGTTAATGGGCATCTAAATCTAGTGACAATATTTTCATATATGAATTTAACTACAAATTCATGTGTGCATGTCTTGATTGGTTATTCTTCATTCCACTTGGTGAGGTACTCGATAGTGGTTATGATGTACCTAGATCTTGTTCTCTTTCCCATTTTTGGAAATGCCCTAAAAAGATCAATGTCCCATATTTCAAATGGTGTGCTTGGGTTGACTGAGTGTAATGGATTCTCATATTTCCATAGTGGTCGACCCATCCTTTGGCACTTGTCACATTTAATGACCTTTTCTCTATAGTATTTGTGAATTTTCAGCCACCAAAGTATCACTTGTATTATCTTTCTAGATGTTTGTCTGTGTGAAACTTCCCTCCTACTAGACTAGCATGTGATTCTTCGATTACACTATCTATTTTTTTTCTCTAAGACACATATCCTCAATACATCATCTAGTCCTAGATTATACACGTATCTATTCATAAGCATAAACAAAGAGTATTTCACTGCAAGTACCTTATTTTTATTTTTTGTGGGATTTTTCGATGCCTTCCCCTCTTGCAGAAATTGGACTCTCTCAACCAGTTCTTTGGGAGTCACCTCAACTCTAGAGAGGTGAGAATATAGAACATCATAATTAAATCATGTTGCATCCTCTGTTGTCTCTACTCTTAACAAGTGGTATGGTATGACATTATTCTTCCCGAGTTGCACAATTATTATCACCTCAAAATTGAATTCTTTGAATAATAAAATCCATTTGTAGACTCATCCTTGATGCATCAGTTTGTTGACGAAATACTTCAGATCTTAATGATTAGTGTAAAATATAAAAGGGTTAGCCAACAAGTAATATCTAAATTTCTATAGGGAAAAAATCATTCCAAGTCCCTCTCGTTCAATGATCGAGTAATTTATTTCTTTATTCTTTAATTTTTGACTGGTGTAGGAATTAGGGTGACCAACCATCTTGTCTCCTAGCTAAGCAAGAACTTCGCCAATTGCAACATTGAATGCATCAACATGTATGTGACACTTTTTCAACTAGTTACGGAAGTTTAATATAGGATCTTCAACCAACTTTCTTTTTATCATCTCAAATGATTCATTATAATCTGCACTCCATATGAATTATACGTCATTCTTAAGAATCTCATCTATGGGAAATGTGACTTCCAAGTAATTCCTTATAAATTTATAGTAGTAACCAGTGTGTCCCAATAACATTTTGATTTGTTTGGTATTAATAAGTGGTTTTAGATCAAGCATCACTTTAATTTTCTCCATGTCAACTTTGATCTCATCTTTGAAGACTACATAACCCAACAATATACTAATGGGAGTTGTGAGTATACACTTCTTTATGTTGAATGAAAGATGTATTTGACAACATATTTTGAGTATCATTTGAAACTAATGTATATGATTTCTAAGTAGATTGTATACAGTCTAGACATAGAATTAGACTGCCATGGTTTTATAAATATATTCCTGAAATGCCTTGACTTCTATCCTAGAGAATATAGTAGGGGAATTTTTTAGTCAAAGGGCATCACTTTGTAGGTAAAGGACCCAAATTCATACACAAAGGTCATCTTTTCCTAGTCCTCCCGAGAAATTTGTACTTAATTATATCCCAAAAACTCAACTACAAAGGAATTAAATTCATGTCCAACTACTTCATTTATTATTTAATCCGAAAAGGGGGTGGGAAAGGGGTTAGTAAGTTTCATTTTGTCTAGTCGTCAAAAGTATAAACAAGTTCAAATATTTTTTGGATCATGTTTCTTTGGTTTCACTACAATTAAGTTATCTAATTCTTGTTTATTAATAGGATAAATGATTCCAACAACTAACATGCCTTCAATATATTTTTATACAATTTATTTGTACTTGTGTGCCAATTTGTATGGTCTTTTCTTTGTAGGTTTGGACTCTGGCATTAAATCTATGTTCATTTCTCCCATCTCTTTTTCCAAACCTTTCTCATATTTATAATCTAAGATGAAGAGATCTTGGTATTCTTTTAATAAGTCGATTATTTCAGTGGTTTTTTTTTGTCCACTAGTCTCTATTTTATCCATTTTAGGTCAATCATCATTTGAAATACCGATTTATGTGTACTTTATCTCTGCATCCATCCACTTTGATTATTTTGATTCATTTGATTTCCTTTCTCCTTCTTGGACCTCATTGTAATCTAGAGGGAATTGATATTCTCCTAATCTTCCTAGTCGGCTTGCTTAGACACCTTGAAGATAGATTTTACTTCTTTCATCACTTATGGGTGATATATTTTCCATCTAAAGAATTTTCTAGGAAAAATTTAATTCTCCATATCAATGTGATGCATGCTTTGATTATTTTTATCGTGACATGATATTTGGTTGCAATTCAAGGTTGAACCTACGTTGACCTATGAATTTCCCTTCTCTTGGGTGGCTTTCATACATGGTTTCTCTATGTAGTCTCTTATTTCTTAGACTGTCTCTTTTAGGTCGGCTTCTACTAGATTGAAGGAAAAGACTTTAATAAAATTTTCTTTAAGTTATTTCATGTACATGTATCTCCCCTTACCTCTTCAATGTTATATTGTTTGTAAGGTAGGTCATCCAACATGATAGGGAACATGTGACGCCAAACATATTCATATCTATATCCAATTCTTATCCATTATCTTTCACAATCCTCGATGTGAGTAAGAGGGTCGAACCCATGATTAAACTTGGCTATGTTGGATACGACCGAAATATTTTTCCCACCAAAGAATTAAATAAAATAGGTTGTTTACATAGTCCATGTATACAATCAAGGCATGTGCATGTCCCACTAGTGGGTAGATTGTCATGTAAATGATTGTACCAAGATCTACATTCAACGTTGTTCACATAACAACTTTGGAACCTTGTCGACATAGGCTGCAAGTGATTCATGCTCTTTAAATCATATGGGGGAATTGTGGTTGGTTTTATGTCTATAGGGATTAAAATCAAATTATGTTTGATTTTACTTTCATAAACGACAGGGATGATTTTTATGGAAAAACAAGAGAAGAAGATCTCTTTAGGTATAGCTTCAATCATCGAGTAGGGATAATTTTAAGGATGGAAGTTTATCTTAGAATGTAGAAACTTTGGAGAATCTTACTAGTCCTTAATATGCAAAGTATAAAATGTTTGGCGATATTTTTGTAAAACTATTCAAATTCCTAAGGATTTTGATGATGATTAACATTCACTAAGGCCGAATTGGTCTATTGGACCTTAAGAGGGTAAGTGATTACTTGTGATTCTTTAGAATTTGTTTTCTGTGCTCGAAAAGCATTCAGAGAAGATTTCCAAGATCACCATACTTTTGTTGAGTTAAGAGGTTAAGAAGGTTGGTAGTGTGATAAATATTTTGAAAATGAGATCTAATATGGTGTGATAAATATTTTGAAAATGAGATCTAATATGGGTATAGGTTGGACAGTATAAGAGAAAGTATTTTTCATATTCAGCCTTCTTAGTGTCACAAAGGTGACACACTCTTTATATAGTTTCTATAAAATTTGGGATATTTTAAGGTTAAATAATTTTGTTCTATAAAATTTGGGCGGATCACTTTTAGAAAAAAATGGAAATTGGAGAATCATTTTTTTTTTGAAAAGGCGTGGAATATTATCCTATGGGAAATATATATCCCCTAAAATTTTCCCTTCCATCTAGTACTCCCTTTATTTCGACTCAGTTTTCAATATGCCATTCATGTAGTTTTGTGTTAGAGTTTTGGCCTATGGACAAGGAGGAACCATGTAATATTTGTCCTCTTGCATTTGGTTCCACATCTTATCTATCACCTTGGATGACTTGATACAATTTTATGGCATCAATTTCCTCCTCCCAAGGTTCTATTCAAGGTTTCCCTTCCCTAGGGTTGAAGGGTACGATGATCTTCCTTCCATTCTCTTTGAGTTTGATTTTATCTTCTTCAAGGGAGATTGTCACTTTCATTTTAAGAACCCTAAGGTCAACCAACCAATGTTAGGTATCATAGGATACCTTCCACCAAATTAATGACTTCAAAATATACCATTGTTGGTATCCCCATGATTACAATTTATGTGATTTTTAGAATGCCAATTGGTTTAATGAACCTTTGATCTACTAACTTTAGGAAGTTATTGGATCTAACTAATTCATGTCTTCCCATTCGGATCCAAATTTATTTTGGAAGTATATTGACCCAAGACCCAAATTCAACCATGACCTATGGGATTATGAATCCTTCGAATTCCAGGTTGACTTGAGGATCATAATTGTCATGGATCTTTTCTAGTTGAGTGAATTGGCACAATTTTTTGCATGTTTTTCACTCCTCTCTACACTCTTTAAGTGTGCTCAACAATTCCACCAATCTAGTGATCGATTCTTCTTATTTTAGGAGAATAAGGAGTTCATCTAGGAATGTGTCCTTCATTTCTTCTCGGTAACTCTTTTTTTAGTGTTCTTGTTGATTCTATTCTTATTATATATCATCAAATGATTCAATAACATATCTCATAACTTGTCTTCCCTTCTAGGGATTTGCGTACCAATTGCATTTCCATATAGAATTTATTTATGGTACTTTGTTTAATGGAACATTACCTTCTTGTCTCATTCTATATCCAGTGACCACATTTGGGATCTTGGAGTTTAACACTTTTTTTTGGAGATGCTTTATAGGAGATTAATAGTTCTCCTATTCTTGATATTTTCTAGCATAATTTGGTAATCCTTTAAGGATTGATCATTGATTCCACACATGTTACATTGTTTGAGATCAATTATGTCCTTTAGTGGATAGTTTGGGATAACATGATATTCCTTGAGGAACATAAAGGCATATATATTTTCATTTCTTCCTCAATCACATCCTTTGTGTCCATAAAAACCTCAGTAGCCTCCTCAATATCACCCATGACCTTGATATCTATCACCACCTCCTCTACCTCCGTGTCCCTGGTTTTGATGTGGCTTGAGTGAAATACACAATTTGATAGTTTGGTTTACTTCAACCATTATGTTGACATTCAACTATATCACTACTACATATTGAAAAAATTGCGACGACTACTTGCGACAAAAGTACTCTTTCGTCGCAAAATTCAAGAAAAAAAGTTCATTTTTTCAATTTTGATCTAAATCCACCACATATTAGTCACTCTATCGATGGAACCAAACTTTCGTCTGTTTTGTGATGCTCATCAATATGGTGGAATATTGTCTCTATTTCGACAAACTTGTGTATTCGTCGCAAGAGCGACGCTCACTATTGATCGTTACACTTTTTGATACTATCCATATTGACCGTTATAACCGTTACAGTCTTTGACAAAGTGACCTAAATATAACAAATAAATAGGTAAAAAAAAAAGAAATATTTAGGTCACGGTCGTCGCAATTGCGACGACAGTGACCTAAATTAACCTATAAATATTTGACGATTTAAAGATGTTGCGACAATCTTGCTATAAC
>CBVK0104070962.1:0-15199 GCA_900067695.1 Picea abies
TTTCCTGAGGTTTTTCCATGCTATATTGATGTTTGGTTCTTAACAGACATTTTAGGCTACTTAAGGCTTCCTAAAATGGAGTAACTCAAGCCATTAAATAGGCTTCATCAATTACAACCCTAATTCCTTACTAGAATTAGATTACAATGAAAAGACATGCATGGCCTCAAGATAGTCATACAAATACATGCATGGAGTGGAGATAGGAATGAAAATATATGCATGGTGTAGATATAGCCATGTAGTGGAAATGTTGGTTCTCCCGGTTAAAGGTTTCTAGGTTAAATATTGGCTCTATGTGCATGCTTTATTGTTGTGCAATTTATCTCTAATGTTTTAGCATGGTATCATATTTGAGACTCTGAGGAAACAAGATTTGCACTTACATGATTTTATAGTAGTAAGAAAAATCCTATTTGGTTTTCCATAAAGTTTTTTATGGCAAGTTGCAGGGTTAGCTGCGAGGTAAATCAAATCATAAAACTTTTTTAAAAAGGGAGAAGTTGTGGTCGCTGCAAGAAGATATGGATGTATTTTTTGGGTGTTAATATTGAAAACTGAGACAACCGTAACAACATATCGAGAATGTAGTTTCTTTCTAAATTGGTCTAAGTGTTGAGAATATGCAACAATTAGAAAAAAAAGATAACAACTAGGAAATTGTGAGTCGTTGGAGTGACAAAGCCACAAGCAGAATGTTGGGATGTTGTTGACATCCATATCTACCATAGTCGGAGTAGTGCGTAACATGAATTTGTTGGATCAATGAGAGGTTCATGGACATGGAGTTTCCACTGGACATCAGTCTCTAGAGAGCAGCGACCACAACAAATGAGAGTGTCAGTATAATATCGATCGTGATTCCTGTNNGTATAATATCGATCGTGATTCCTGTTGCAAAAAAAAAAACATGGGGAGGTGGCAACAAAAGCACAGGTGACGGTATTTTTTGTGTTTCATAATAGTTAGAATGAAATGGGTGAAGGTAGGAGATGATGTCATCGACAACAGGCTCACTACCAGTGAACAATAGTTGATAGTGGATCATTGACATTAGGCAGCAGAGGGAGCCTCCAAGGAGCGGCCGCCAAAAACAAGGTTAGGAAGAGACAACCTATAGACATGTTGAATCAAACAGAAAAAAAGTGTTAGCATATCCCAACAGCCTTAGATGGCCACAGATTCACCTATCAAGGTCGAGGAGTCGCGGGAAGACCTAGTAGGGGTCGGGAAGCTGTCAAAGTGCCCAGACATTTTGAGGCAGTAGTTGGGTAGCCCCAAAATTATTGTGGCAGTGGGAATATAACACAAACAAATGTTGGGCAATTCCTAGAAGGACTTGGGTAGTTACAGTAGTCACGAAGAAGCACTGAGCATCCTCAGGTAGAAAATTCGACCAACGGGTAGCAGAGTTTGAGCAGCAGGAAGCTAAGGAAGTCTTCAAAGATGCGTCTAAGCAAGATGACATGGATAGATTTATATTTAGAGGGAGAAACCAATCAGGTGGATTAGAGAGAATCCATGGTAGCATAATTGGTAGCTAAGACAGAGCCACCTCTAGGTGGTAGAAGTACCTTCCTCCCTAAGAGGGAGTGTCGATGTTTTTAGTAGCATCAGACAGGTACTTCCATGTCAGTCTGTGTCAACACATTAGACTCAACATTATTACCTCTCAAAACCTTAGAATATTCACTTTATTAAGTGATTAATAAAGTGAATGCACTTTTGAAATAAAGTGAGTTTGATTTAATTAAATTCTTAAATATTTGGCATTAGTAATTAAATTGAGTACTAGTCATTAGATCCAAAGTGAATGTTATATTAGATATTAGTCGTTAATCACTTTAGGAGATATAGGATCTTGGACTTAGAATCAAGGTTAGAAAAGACAACTTATGCAATAGGAGGAGACACAATGATGGTACATAAAAAGTGATTCAACAATACGGAGTGCAGGGCAAGGGGTCAAGGAAAGGTTGCAGGGGACAACAAGGGAGATAAAATCTAGGTGGGCTAGGATATTTGTTGCAACATTTGTATTTCTTCATAAGGTTCATTATCCTAGGATGGGAGCCCTAATTTTATTTAATAAAATCATCACATATTTGGTTTTTCGACGAGGGTTTTTTGAGGGTTAGTTTACCCAGAAATATCTTGCGCAATGTGTTTTGGTTTCTAATTTTGCTTCATCTAATTTAATTGTTTCATTGATAACATAGTTGTACTATTATTCAGTAAATATGTTTTTCTCAGAATTAATGGTCGGGTGCTAGGTTCTAGAAAATCAAGAATACTAAATTATGACAGAGTTTCCAACAATTGTAAAAAAAGTCAAAAATTGATTTCAGCCAATAAAAATAATCACCATAATTCAATTACTTTGATCTTTTTGTACATAATCTTTATTTTTTTAAGAAGATTGTCAAAACTTCATACGTGACTCCATCAATGGCATGTGTACAAAGAAGCCATGTTTCAATGCACATAATCTGAAAAATCCATATTTTAATCACATGGCTAATTACATTACATATTAGTCTCTCAACAAAGAAATGATCACTCACCTACCTAGGACTTTCCATTTTTTATATACATATCATTTGTTTTATTTAATATTTTCAAATATTTATGTATTAATCTATCTATGGAATATGTAGTAATCAAAATTATTAAACTCACTCTATCTCAAAAACCATGTTATAATTAGGTGGCTAATCACATTAGCCATGAGTCAATCAGGAGAGAAAAAAAAAGAGTGGAAAATAGTGTTTTATACATAGTTTAAAGCACTATGACTTAAATATTTCTAGGTAGAAAAATCAATGTTTTCAACTTAAAATTAATGATAATAATCTAAGTATAATAGGGAGTGACTTGCGAAAAATGGACGCTAGATTACAGGAAATAGAAAAACAAATCCAAGAAAAAAAACAATCAACCCAGGATATAGAGGTCGTAGAAAATTGTATTCTTAGCGATAAAAATATAGAGCTAGAAGAAAATCTAATTAACAACTCAGCTATGCTTCGTTTGGAATCTAAGTTGGACATCAAACCCATCAAATACGAAATTAACAAGCTCATAAAATTAGACCATGAACGTAACAAAGATCATTGAACCTCATAAGTTTCAGTGAAAAATAGAAGAAAGATGAGGACACCCTTGCAATAGTCAAGGACAAATTAAAAAATAAATAACAAATTGAGAGAAATTGCCTCATAGAAGAAAATAGGTTGGGTAAAATGATTGAACATGAAGATAGGTTGATCCGGGTTAAGGTAATCTCTATTAACCATAAATATGGCATACTCAGCAAAACTCCAAGCTTAAAAGGGTCATGAATATTTTTCAATCAAGACCCCATTCTAGAGGACCAAGTTGAATTAAGTAAGGAATTTAAAAAGGTGAAAGAAGCTAGGAATGAAGGGAAATGGGAAATCATTCAAAATTGAAAGGATATTATTATGGATAGAGACAAAAAAGATCATGATAAATACCAATTTGGGACACTCTTCATCCTCTTGAATTGTTGTGGTTTTCCATGGCGTAAAGGGATTATACTAAGTTGGATCTCGAGTGACATTGACATTATTCTCTTGGTTCAAAATTGGGAGCATGAAGAATGTAAGGTCCCTAATATTGAAGGCTTTGTTTTGTGGTCCACATGGAAGAAAAGTCCTCTCGTAGAGGGATTGGATATTGGTTGTGGAGCCTGATTAACTTCCTAATTCAGAGGTCCTTGCTTTCAGCCATGTTTATACCCCATGAAGACTTTACACCCCAGAAGTATGTACACTCTTCCACGCAGGGGAGTGCAGAGGGGGGGTACCCCCTTTGTGGGGTCTAGGGGGTTCGAGGGCGAAGCCCTCGAAGGCAAATTTCCTTGTAAATGTATATTGTAATTTCATTGTAAATCTGGACCGTTCATTATAAGATCGCAGATCTAATGGTAGAAATTATGTTAGGGTTTTTTCCCTAAAAGGAAACCCTCTATTATGAGGGAAATGTATTATGGATATGCATTATGGAGAGTATTGTATTCCGAGAGAGGAGACTATGAGAGAAAGAAGAGGAAGTTACAGTGGGTTTTGTTGTAGGTTGTATCCCTTCATTTGCTGCATAATAATAAAGGAAGGAATTGTCAATTTCTATGGTGGACATAGCCCACACTGGGTGAACCACGTAAATCTGTGTCTCTATTGTATTGTGTATCTTATTCCGCATTTGTTTTATTTTATTGCTCCACGGTCCTGTTTTTCTAACATTGGAGGCATAACATGTTACATAAAAAAAAAAAATCTCCACACATTGAGCTTCGTAAGAAATATCATCTCAATCATTACACATGATAGATATATTTGATATTAACATTAAGAATATTTATATAATAATATGTTATTTCACACCTATTAACTCTACTTCTTATACAAAAAAAAATCTATATAAGAATTTCCCCTACAAAATCTTAGAGCAAGATATCTACAATATGAAAAATGAAGGTGGTATCCTCCTGTTACGATACATTAATGCTAGAACAAATATCAATCAATCTATTAATTTAAGTAATAACTCCAACCCTAATCCTCTTTGGCTAGATGAGAAAATTGTCTTGGCTAATAGTTACAAAAGAAACTCTAAAGACCTAATCGAGAATTTGTTTGGTACTGAGTTAATCAAGATCTGTAATTATTAGAGTTAATAAATTGTAATGGTCTAAATAAGTGGTCAAATTCTATCTGGATGACTTGTATCCATGGGCTGGGTAGCAGTGTTGTTGATTATGTAATATCGTATATCCTCATATACAACCAAATAGTAAACTTCGATCTTTTAGATGACCACGAACCTGACCCTGATCATAGACCTCTAACCCTAACTCTTAACATTTCCATGCACAAAACCTTTGTTGAGGAGAAATCTCACAACCAAAGGAACTTACTTTTTAACAAATAGAAAGTCAATCTATTCTTAAAAGACTTAAGGAATTCTTTAAAACTCATATAGTAAATTCAATTAACAATTTCTCTATTGAGGTGCTAAGTAAAAATAAAACCAGTACAACTAAACCTTGGTACGATAATGAATGTAAAATTTCTATAAAATCCATTAAGGATGCTTCGAATGCATTTTTAAAATATGATAAAATAAATAGATGCAAAACCCTAATTAAACGAAGAAAAAAAAGACTATATAAATAGAAAGAAAGAGAATCTTTTGCACCTATTTACAATATATCCTAATAAATTTTGGAGGAAAATTCTAACTCGTAAACTAAAGAAAATAATAAGATTCCCTTGAAGGATTGAAATTTCTACCTTAAAAATCTATATGAATTCCCTAATGTCATGGACAACATGCCAAACAATTCTACAAAGGATGAAGTGTTTTCTATAGAAGACATTAATTTTTGGGTTAAGGAGCTCTCAAAAGGAAAAACTAAGGACATTGAAGGTTACCGAGATGAAATATTAAAAATTGGAGGACCTATATTAATCCTTCGCATACATAAGCTCTTCAATTTAGCTATCAAGGCTTTCGAAAACCTTGGATTCAAAGCCTCATTGTACCTATTTTTAAAAGTGGGGATAAAATAAATCTCTTTAATTATAGGATCATTGTTGTTAGCCCCATTTTAGCTAATCTATACATAAGTATTTTGGATAAGAAGATCGGGACATGGCTAGACAACCATGGAAAATAGCTAGAGACTAGGATGGGTTTAGAGGCTACCATTCCACTATGGACCACCTTGTTACATTTAGGATCATTGTAGATGAGTTTCATAATAATAAAACTAATCTTCTTTGTTGTTTCTTTGATTTTAGAAGATATTTTGACATTGTGCCTAAGACTAACCTATGGAATAGGTTAGAATATCTTAAAGTCCCTTTTGAGTTAAGAGTTGTTATAGAAAGGTTATATGAGAACATTATTTTTAAGTTTAGGAACACAAAGGGTTGGTCAGAAGAAATCAAGTTTGTCCCCTATCCCCTGTCCTTTTCGACATCTATATTGATAACTTAGAATATTTTTCGGAGGATGTAGACTATTATGGCCCAAATCTCGCTAGTATAGTCATCATCCTCCTTCTTTATGATGATGATATTTTTCTTATGGAGAAGAGTCCCTATGACCTAGGTAAGCAATGAATAATCCTCAAGGAATTCTTCTCTAACAATGGTATGACTGTGAAGGGGTGGCAAGTGTGGGGGGAGTCATCTATGATTTTGAGGGGAAAAAGTTAACTGATTATGCCCAGGGACTAGGAAAGACGTCAAATAACAAAGCAAAGACCCTCGCAGCCTATATGGGACTCAAGCTATCCCAGGACCTGCGCATCCAGACTCTAATAGTTTTGGGGGACTCTGAAATCGTCATAAAATAACTATGAGGGCTACCCAGATGGGAAAAAGCCCCTCTCCAAAGCATATCCTCATCTATCAACTCACTCAAGAAAAAAATTGTGCACTTGAGCTTCTTCCACATTTTGTGAAAGAAAAACATAGAGGCAAACAAAATGGCAAAAGCTTCTAAGACTTTGGAACATAGTAGTCTCCTCATCAATCAAACCCCTTCTAATGTTTGGCTGCCTTAAGCCCATTCGCCCCATTGTCTCCCCCTCACCAATAGGAATAATGCCCTTCTCTCCCGTCACTTTTCCCACCTTCTACCCATCCTCGATCCCACCTCCCGAGACTTCCTCCCCCTCCTCTCACATCCTGTCCTCCCCCTCCTTAGGCATGCGGCACACAACTGACCATGTGCCTTACTCTCCCTTCCCACGCTTCACCCCCACAACCCCATCCTTTCCCCCTCACTTCACATGAACCACATATATAATCAGGCTCTTCACCTCATACTCCAGACAACCAACTACGCTCATCCTGCACCCCATCTCTCGCACTGATGCATTCTTCCTCCTCGCTTGTGGGTAATCATGAACACCCTGGCTTATAACGACCTGTGGAGGCCTCCCTCTAGACTCGCTCTCCAGCTTAGATCTATTTCTAAGCACAATCTCCCTCATGACTATGATCTCCTCCCCCTCTCCTCCTTTTGTGGCTTCTACCTTCTTACTCTCTGCGCCTTCCTTGAACACTGCACCATCATGTGACAAAGCACTAGGGAGCCTTGTACTAGCCCAGTCTGCGCCCTGGAGGATATGCAGGATCAATTCCAGGGACTGCAGGTTGAGTGCAGATGAATAGAGGATCGGGCGAATTCTAGGCACATGGAACTGTAACAAGAAAACAAAATAATTCAGGAAAATGTGGCTGAAGTTCAAACTCAAATGCAGACATTGGAGCACAGGCACAATCAAGAATTAGCTATTGTATTGCAAGGAGTAAACCGTAACATGAGGCAAATCGGAGATCTCAACCAGCGCCCTGGCAATCTTCAACATCCCACCCGCTCAGCGGGCATGGATGAATCTTGGATCCCCTCCACCATTCATTAGGTGGCCAACAACGACCAACACGTTCCAATGGCCCCAAGATTCTCTAACCGCGTATGGGAAGGAGGAAATCAACAACAAGGGGACGTGGCCCAATTTGAGGAGAACTGTGGGCCATATCGTGATGATGCAGGCCCCTCCCACCCTTAATCCATGTTTTTTATAAATTGTAAATTCCAGGTTTTCTTTCATAGTTTCATAGCCATTTTCACATGCCAAGTTTGTAGTGCATACAACACAATGGCCACTCTCCACTCTGTTATAAAAATGTCATTTTGTAACCACGACACTAGTAGGAAGATAGAGCCACAACCAGCTCTTTTTTGTAATATGGGCAATTTTTGATAATATACAAAATATATGTTTTTGTTAAAAAAAACAATGGTATGACTATGAAAAATAACAAAACAAAGTTTATGATAATTAAATCCAAAAGAATCACCTATGATACTTTTTTTTAATGACAACAATAGCTTGAAGCAAGTTCCTTTGAATACAATTATCTTGGAATCGATAATCACCACAAGATGAATTAGAACTATAGCATTGAAAAATGGATAAATGGAGGATGGAAAGCTTATTATGGGCTCAAAAACAATTTTAAATCATCAGACCTTTGGCTTTGGGATAAACAAAAACTTCTCTTTTGTAGTCTCATGACTCTGGCTATCTTATATGGATGTGAAGTTTGGGTTGCAGTACATCTAGAGAATCCTGGAGAAAGATATAACATATTCAAAATAATATTATAACTTATAATCTTAAAATTAAGGGAAATACACCCTATCCTATCCTCTTCATAGAAACAAGTATTTCCCCCATTGAAAACATTGCTATGATTAGACACCTAACATACAAGAACAAGATAAAAAAACATGGATGACAAGAGTGTCCCCATAATTCCTTCAAACTCTAGCCAAAACCACTAGCGGCTCAAGTGGGTATGGCATAAAGATGTCAAATCTTGGATAAATCATTGACTAATACAAGAAGAAGCCATCATGCAGAATATTGATAATATTACAGATATCATCACTTCTAAATTTAAGGATAATATGTGTTGTGATAAATAATTAGTGAATAAAAGGAAATTATGATACTACAAGAACAAACTCTCTCTAGGTACATAGTATTGCCTTCCCTATATCCATATTAGATCCCATTTTGAAAATGTTTGCCACATTATAGACCTTCCTTAAAGAAATTCAAGTAATCTCTTACCTTCTTAAGTTCAGATAGACCAATTGGGGACCTTAATCATCATCATCATCATCACTGGTTAAATTTGACAGGTATTTACCCATTTTTAATCGTCAAATTTTTAAATTTAGACATCAATAATGAAGTTCACTTAATTTTTGTAATCTTCCCCAATTTGACCTACGGATAAAAAATTTACCCCGTATATATATATATATATATATATATATATATATATATATATATAATGTTACAAATTCTATAGCAGATGGAAGTTGCAACTTGCAAGTTGCATGCATAGCACTTTGCATAAGTTACAAATAGTATAGCACATGCTACGACTTACAAGTAACGATGATTCTTTGGAAATTATACATCTTTCAGGTTGAAAAGTGAGGGTTGAGAGGGAAGAAAATATCAGGGAATCAAAAACACTCCCCAAAACCTACATGCAACTATCCAGAGAGGTAAGGCTCATTAATATTAAATTGCAATTACACTTGGCTCAAGGTAGAAAACACCTTCTTTCACACTTACTTTCTCATTATATGTGGCTTTTGAGAATCCACATTTAAATACCTTCTCACTTGTGTTTTTAATGTCTTCCTTAATCTTGATAATAAGAATAAACATGAGACTTGTGGCCAGCCTCTCACAAGCTCTATTTTATTTCATTTTAGAAAACATTGGTAGTTGCTCTTTAAAAAAGAAAATCCAAAATAATTCAGTAATATTTATTATTTCAGTATATTAATATCTATAATTGTTTCAAATTTTACAATCCACAACTTTTATTATTATTTTTACACCCATTTCTAATTATTTTTTGCATTTTCTAGCTATCTTGGCATCATTTAGTAATTGAGGCATAGAAATAAGTTGGAACCTCTTATTTGGTGATTTTCAAAATTAAAACTATAGTTTTTTTTATTTATGTTTTTAATGGTGTTTCCATGTGAAACAATGTGATGATGTTATGTTAAATGGGATTTCTTAATAATTTTCTGTTGTGTGTGAGATATTTTTATATTTATAATAAAAATGAACAAAAACACATATTACACATAATATTTAAATAACTGGCAAAAATACAAATTAAAAGTCAAAAGAAGGTAGTTTCAAGAAAAAACTGGTCATAAAAAAATTACTTGCAAATTTAAACCATGATAATCATCATCATAGAAAACGGATAAATATATTTTTATATAAAAAAAATATTTTTTTCCATCCATAATTATAATTTTAATAAAAATTACTTTAAGAAATTAAACAGATTCAGATAATAACAAACTCTAATAATAAAATAAACATAAAATTCCATACCGACAGGCGAATCTATTACATCAAGTTTTGTTCCATACATTCAAGACAAAATTTGCCAAAATTCGACAGCAAACTAGCTTACATCATTCCTAATAATCTGAATTAAACCTGCAATTAAAACTATTCGTCATGTTGTCATTGGGAGTAAATTAGAGAAGCTTGGTGGCCAAATATGATGGAATTGAGATTTGTATGAACACGGAAATGATAGTGATTTAAAAATAGCCATCCCAACTGATTCCATTTTCATAATTTGGGGCAACATCCCATTTAAATTTGACCGTTGATTGTAATGAATATTTTTTACTGACCGTTGATTGTGATGAATATCATCTTAAAAAATTATATAAGCGTTGCATTTTCATACAAACTCCTCGAACCATTTGACCGTTGACTGCGAGGAACGATGCTTTCATAATTATAAAAATTAAAAAATGTGTTGCATTTTTGCAGAAGACGTGAGCAAACTGTTTTCTAAGTTGAATCAAACCTTATATTCAATTACCCGCAAAATACATTATTCAATTACCCACAAAATACATTATGAGCTGTTTGTGTGTACGTCTGTTTTTAAAAGATTCCAACACCGTGACCACGCCTCCTATGTTTATGTTTAGTAGATCTATATTTTGTAGGTGACATATAGAATAAAAGCATGGTGTAGTTTGACAAAGTTTTGATGGTTTAGGACTTGTCTTTTGTTTGGTGTAATTTCGTTTGTTGGAATTCTGAAATGTTTAGTCTATAGTCCAACACCGTGACCACGCCTCCTATGTTTATGTTTAGTAGATCTATATTTTGTAGGTGACATATAGAATAAAAGCATGGTGTAGTTTGACAAAGTTTTGATGGTTTAGGACTTGTCTTTTGTTTGGTGTAATTTCGTTTGTTGGAATTCTGAAATGTTTAGTCTATAGAATTTATGTTGGGATGTGAAATTCTATTTTCCTCTTATGAGATTGGAATCCCACAAATATATCTTGAAAGAATTAATGATAATATGAAACATTTAAGTAAATGATTAGAGAGGGAAATATAAAGAAAATGAAAACTTATAGTTTTTTACTTTAAGAATTTTATATTATCATTTGAGGTTGTCTTGTATGTCAAATTGGTCATGTTTACTAGGGTTAGTAGGTGACTAAATCATTACTACTAAGACAAAGTAGTTTTTTTGGACTAATTTTGTACTGGCCTATTCGACACAAAACTAGCCCCCAAACCATTTTGAAGGTCAAGTAATGAGTTGGAGACCTTAAAATAGTCATGAGTTGATTTTCAAAACAGTATATAGATCAAGAAAACACATTGTTGTTGTTCTACCCCTCCACCTATAGTCATGGAATTTACGACAATAATGATATCCAAGCCAATGTCATCACACTGAGCCTTCACTTAGTGAACTTATCACATAGCACATAACTTCATGGGATATTAAGGAATACCCTTAATTTCACTAAATATTGATCAATACTTCCCAAAATCCTTTTGTTCAACTCCTCTCCTAATACATCTTTCCAATAAGAAAAACTCTCAATTTTCGCTAGATACCCCTTTTTTATAACCCCCAATACCTATCAACCCTCTTCCACCTTGCATTTCCCCACCAATACCTATAATATGTAGACTTTATTTTTCAAAATTTTAAAGCCCCATTTATGAAGGAACATGTTAAGATATTGGTGAACAAGGTGATTCCCTTGTGTGTTACCATTGCTTCAACCATTAGAAGTTCATGCAAAAATCATAATAGAAAATCAACATGACAAGAGGACGAAAATGGATTTACATGACAACAACACGAGTCCTTTTCATCTATATGAATAGTTATAAGAAGAGTAGAAGCAATAAAAGTAAAAGTAAACTCACATGAGATGAAGTATCTTTGGACCATGAACTATAAAGGCTTTAGGTAGTGTGACATGATTAAATTTATAAAAAAACACAAAAAGCTCACCAAGAAAAGTGATTAAGTTTAAGTGATTAAATTTAACTAGACACTTTTAATACCATTGAAGAGAAGATGTTGCTCTCACATATGATTGTGATTCCTTCTGGATCCATAAACCCATGGGTCTAATTAATTTTACCCTCACCCTCACTTCCAGTTCATAGAGTAGATCAACCATAGGTCACATGGAGAGCAAGTGGAAGTGAGTAATGGAAGAGAGGCATAATGGAGAGGACGAGTTGTCATCGCATTTTACAATAAAATAAAATAAGTAAAAATGCTTTCTTATTCCGTGGTATCTTTTCTCTTCTTCATAGGGATGATTAAAAAATATGTTTCGCTTCTCTTCTTCATGGAGGGATGATTAAAAAATATGTTTCTTCCTATTGCTAATACTTTATTCTTTGAAAAAGAAAACTTGCATTCAATTGCTTTATTAAACATGTTTCACTAAGAATTGTTTTTATGGATTTGGTGCCATAACTATTGAGTAACAACACACCACATTATCTAGTAACAACACGTCTCAATCACTAAAGTGATATCTATTCTATAATCATTAAATATTCATTATCTAGTAATAATACATCTTAATTACTAAAGTGATATCTATTCTATAATCATTAAGTATTGAAAAAATATATTTTTTATTTTAATTTTTAATTTTTATCGAGTAATAACACATCTCAATCAATCACTAAAGTGATTTTTATTCTATAATCATGAGAAAAAAAAATATTTTTTTATTTTTATTTTTAATTTAAGTTAATAAATATTATAAAAGTAAACCATTTTTAAAATAATAAATTTAACAATTTTTTTTTTATAATTAGCATCAAATTTGATTTTATGGCTTTTCAATGGTTCTTTTATTTTTCATAAAATATATTAAATAATTTTTACCATTTAAAAAATAACATAAAATTAAATAAATCCTTTAATCCCATATCATTATAATATAAGTAAAATCACTTTTATAACTTGTCAATTTTAAAGTATTTAAAATAAAGATATCAAAGTAGAGAGGAAATGGTATATGATAGTAGAATATCAATTAGAAGAAAAATCAAATACCTCAATTTCATTAAATTTGAATTAGAAGAAAAATCAAATACTTCAATTTCATTAAATTTGAATTAATTTCAATTAAAGTAATTTTGAAAAAGATTAAATTTATTCTTTAAAGTTTTTTAAAGTGAAAAGTTATGTTCCAAAAGTGTAATCTAAAGCTATAATGTTAGATTTAATATTGATATTTTTGGAATTGTATTTTTCACTTTTGAACTTTGATATTGTCATTTTTAAAATTAGATTTTTCACTTTCAAAGAGGATATTGGTACTTTTAGAATTTGATTTTGCACTTTTGGAATTCGGAATTGACACTTTAACAATCTAATTTTGCACTTTTGAAATCTAATATTCACATATTTAGGAATGGATTTTTCACTTTACAAACCCCAATTTCACACTTAATTTTCATTCGTATTTAATATGTACGACTCACAACTTTTAAAGCGAGTTACACATCATCTACCAATGCTACTAAATTAATCAAGCACTATTGAAATTATAAAAATTCGAAGACCTTATTAGCCATAAAAAATATTTTCCCATATAAAATATTAAGAAAAATAAGTAATTACATTATTTAATAAACTAGTTTCAAGTTTTTTACAATATATTTCACATCATTACCATTCGGGTGTAGCAAGAAAGACCACAATGGAATTAACAAGCATGTGGCATTCACGTTATCACAATCATAGCCTTTTGTAATTACATAGTCCCCTTTATCATTACAAATATGTTTTCCTTTTGAATGGTTTACAATCATTCTATTTCTAGCATTAGAAGTCCCCTTTATCATTACAAATATGTTTTCCTTTTGAATGGTTTACAATCATTCTATTTCTAGCATTATAAGAATCCTTTAATATCTCCCAAACTATATTTAAAGGTTTGAGATATACATGTGGATTTGAAATAGGTTAATGTTTCAAGACTCAAAGACATTTGGGAGGAGTGAAAATACGTCCCCTTACAAACCACCATCGAGTTATTCCATGTGACGTGGTTTTCCTTAAATAACAGTGATGAGTCACCTCACATTAGCAGCTAATGATGATTGTCCCTAATGAATTATGTCCGACACTAGTTAAAAAAAAATACAAAATTGATTTCAACCAATAATAATTATCATCATTCTCCTACTTCGACCTTTCCATACATATTCTTTATTTTGTTCACAAGATTGTCAAAAATTCATATATGAGTTTATGAATGGTATGTGTACGAAGAAACCATATTTGAGATAGAAAAATGAAGAGTATACATATCCGATCACACATACAAAAAAAAAAATCTTTGTATTTTATATTAAAAACAATGAAATGGCACATATATAAATGAATCAATCTTTGGCTTAAGATAGATAAGCTATCTTAGACACACTAACAAACTAGTTGAGAGAATATCTCAACCACACACAAATTTAGGAGACTAAACAAACTAGTTGAGAGAATATCTCAACCACACACAAATTTAGGAGACTAAGTTGGAGAACATTTCTTAGAATCAACTAGATCTACAGCAACCTCATGAATAATAGGAACAAATAACTCACAGAGAGATAAATTCTACATTGCAATAATTAACAAATCATAACTTTATAGTATGATGAATAATCCCACATTAAGGCAACATTATGTCTTGTAATCGTTGTAAAGTTGTAGCTCCTGAGTTGAATTCACAAGTTCTTGTATTCAACCTCCTTGAACTGTCAAATCAGATATCTCCCAAAGTCAATTACTGGACAACAATCTATATGCATGCCTCATAACCTCACTAGTAGACTACAATCCACATACATGTCTCAAAAATTAATGAGGGATCATTCTCTATATCCATAGCTACTGAGCTAACTAAAATATCCATGGTGAGTTGAACTTCCACTTGATCCCTTCTAACTTTCAATACGCAATTGCTTCAGACTACTAAATCAATTCCATGTTTTTAATGATTGAACTATTCAACAACACAGGTATTCCAACAGAGGACGAACACTTTCAGTAACCACTCACATAACCAGATCAAAGATCAACACATCGATGTTTTTACGTGGTAAAATCCCTACGGGGAAACATCCACGGCCCCAGCCAACACAACTACTTGGAGCAGTTTATTAATGCAAAATAAAAAGATTACAAAGAGATATTACAAGAGATTTTCTCACAATCGATCATTGGCAAATGACCCTCCATGCTCTTTA
>CBVK0104071027.1:0-30010 GCA_900067695.1 Picea abies
TTCTACAGTCTCTTACAATGAATTTCACTTATCTCTGCAAGTCTCACACAATAAGCACAAAGCATCAACAACTCTTGATCTCATAGATCCAACCCTAGCACTTAGCCATTCTTTACAACTTCTTCTTATTACATCTCCTAGTCTTCTATATATATTACAAAATAGGCCTAACCATGGGTAAACCCATGGGATGACATACCCATACCCATTACATGATCCCAAAACCCAAATATCCCTAAAAATTGGCCGAGATCTCGTGATGTCCTCTTCATCTTGCACTTCATCTTTGACAAGCTGTTGAAGTCCCAAAATAGGTCAAACTTGACCAAGAATCTCCCAAAACTTAAGTCCCAAAATAGGTCAAACTTGACCAAGAATCTCCCAAAACTTGTTCATGGGACAACATGCATGGATCGGGAACAACCTTAGAAGGGACAACAGATGAAGCATGAACTATGGTATTATAATAGTTGGCAATATAATGTAGAGTAATCAAGATCCCAGTAGAGATAATCGGGTTACCTAACTCCAATGTACAGGAGAAGTTGCAAGGACTAAGTCACATGGACCTAGTCATCTCGCAGATGCCAATGGAATTATTACAAGGGTTGCAAATAGGGATTACACGGGAGATACGTATTCGGGTAGATACCACAAAAAGTGAATTGGATAAAGAAGAAGTATATAAGGTGGAACTACAAAAGCAATATACCACTATGATACAGGAAAAGTGCATAGTAGAACAACAGGTGGAACTTACAGAAAATGAGAAGAGGGAAGCATCGGGACATGAAGAGAAATTCAATTTAGAGAAGAGTGAAGCAGAAGGAAAGGCTGAGAAATCCTTAAGTGATAAAGATGAGGCTAAAGCAAAGGCCACCAAAGCCNNNTAAGTGATAAAGATGAGGCTAAAGCAAAGGCCACCAAAGCCTTGAAGGAGAAGGAGGAATTCGAATAGATGGTGTGGAAAGTCCACCCAGCAATCCAAAAACTATACAAGGAGGTCCCATAAGTTCAAATGGTGGTAGAGGCCAAGGTATCGGAATAGGTGGTAAATATTAGTGATTATATCAAAGTAATTCACACGAATATCATGGATCTAGATGTGCACACAATACTAGGGACACCACAGGAATAAAGAGAAAAAAGGGAAAGGTTAGCACAAATAGCAGTAGAAAATATAAAAATCTTAGAACATGAATGCATAAAGATGCACGACGAGGGAACACGAATTTGGATATATCTTACCACCAATCCATAACTGCAATCATTGGAAGATAATATAAGGATTAAATAGGAGCAAGTGCAACAGCCCACTGAACACATGAATACATTGCCACCGGTAGAAATCATTTCAGCGATACTGGCTAATGGGAAACTGTACAACACAGTGGAAAAAATTAAGGAATAACATAGGAAGGCCATACAAAAGTTTCAACCACTGCAAGAAGAATCCATCGGGGTTCTAGATGAGTTAGCCACTATACAAAGAACTATGACACTAGAAGAGAAAGACACTGAAGATAATATTACTATTGTAATAGCGTAGACGATGGAGAAAATTGTGAACAAGGAAACAAAAAGCACAACAGTAGTACAAAAAATGAAGGATGGTCTCCATAAATTCACTGAGGCATGATGGAGGAGAGCGACACAACATGCCTAAGTGTCTCAGGATGAGCCACAGGTGAGTGTTGGTGGCATGTTGGGAAGGAAATTTTTGGAATATAAAAGTGAGAAGAGACGAGGTACAGGGAAAAGGACCATGATCAATAATCTCAAGAAGATCAAGAAGTTCAATAAAGAGGAGAGAGGAAAGAGAATAAGATGGGGGAAAACAAAGAACAACTAGTGCAAAATCTAGGAAAACTAGTCGAGCATGACCTGTATCCAACTCATAATGAGTTTTCACCATCTGAGCATGAGTGGTAGCCAACTCATTATGAGCTGGAAAAAGAACCTGAGAAAAACGTATAAATATGTAAAATACCCGCAAAGCAGGGGATCATTTTTGGTTTTGTTGTTGTTTTTAGTTGTGTTTTAGTGGTCAAGATCGCGAGCTCTAGAGAGAAAGAGATATTCAAAGAGTAGATTAATGCAAATAACCTACAACTATGAAGAATATTGTATGCCAAGCCTCCATTTCATTTCAAAGCACAATCAAGACACTCAAATATAATAAAGAAGCCAATATTTTGTGGATGTAGCCCGGAGGGGAGGTGAACCACGATAACTCTGTCCGTACTATACTGTGTTAATTCTTGTCTGTATTGTGTTAATTCTTTTCTTTAATATGAATTAATTCTTATCTCTGTTAATATTATTGATAATCTAATGCGCAGTAGCCATAATTGTAGGATTAACCTCTAAACAATGTGAATATAAAATTATATACGTATATAATGAATTAATGAGTTCATATTATCTAGGATTTAGTGTGTGAGAGGGTCATGTAGGTATGATAAAGCCTGTTTCCCATCGTTCCCTCACCGTTGTAGAATCTTGGTTCATACAATCCCCATAAATATACCTTGGGTGAGACTTCACGTCCTTGCAGGTGATGCCGAAAGGGTATGTGTCTGTAGGGTTTTGTGGACTAAGTAACTTGAACCCAGGGTATTGAAACTACCTATGCTTACACCAAGAATGACGAGGCTATCTCTAGTTCTAAGTAATGGTAGAAGTCTACATCTAGGTATAGGTATAGTTCTAGGTCTTGACATGCCTTGTCAGGTCTTGTTCAAGGGAGTTTTTTGCCTTGCCATGCCTTTCCTTGCAATGTACGAATCCTGATAGTCTTTGAGAGTGTGGGAGGTGTTGAGAACTCAACACACCCTAAAATATTTTATGAAAATTTTTCTCTTTTTGGTATCACTTGTTTTCTTTTGTTTTTCTTTATGAATTGGGTCCACTGTGGAGGGATTGCTAATTTTGTTTTCATGTCTCTTCGTCGATCAAATTAGATTTTTTTGAGCCTGTCAATATGAATCGTTTGTGTCTAAAAGAAATTGGCCTTATAACTAAGAACTTGCAACTAAAAATGTGGCTAACGTGCTTACGTTCAACGTCGGAAGAAATTTAAGGAAGTGAAATGACCACATAGTAACAATAATCATCGATCATTGATCAATCATAGACATCGGTAAAAGGCAGAGTAAGTTTGCGTTAGTTGATCGCAAAGAAGATTCATGAGTTGGATGATTTCCCATTAACGTTGGCGAAATACGAGAGGAATAAACATTGACATGGGCCATCATGAAACCCTGATAGTCGATTACAGATGCATTTGTTGGGGTCGGTAAAATCTCAAAGGGTTAAATCATTGAAAATTTCCACATTGACATATCATCCATCGTCGATCCCTGATGCACTTTCAACATTGAAAAATTTCGAGGGGGGTAATCTGGGAACACTTGTTTAAACTTATCGTCGATCGTTGATCCTTGATACTTTTTTGGCATCGGTAGAGTAGGACTTGTTGTTAAAATGATTAGCTAGTGAATGTCATTGATTCTGAATAACATGATTAAACGAAGACACTAATATCAAATGTCACGTGTCTTTTCCATGTAGGCATTTCATACAGCCTAGTTTCGTCCCAAGTCACCTTAAGTTTCCTTGTGTCCTAGTCACACTTCCAAGTCAACATTTCCACGTCAGTGCTATACATAAACTTGGATCGACGTCGAAGTTTTTTCCAAGAAATATCAACGAACGTTGTCTAAAGAAAATACCTGACTACCGATCCACCTATTAAATTAGTGAGACGATGGGATGTTTTCAGCGCTAGATATGATCGGATTATGCCATTCAGTAGGTCAGTTAATGTTTCACTACACATAAATTTCTACCCTGTGCATTGATTGAACAATGAGAATTTGAAATTGTTGATGAACCACATTACAGCTCGTGCCTGCATTGCCAACCTACAATTGCATTTAATCTTGAACATAATGAAGATCCGACGACAAATTTTGTAGAAATGCACTCATATCCCGAATTGAATAACTGATGCGACAAGGTAAGTATTATCTCTCTTTAAATCACTAAGGAATCTTCAAATACCTCCATTCCACATACAATCTTCCCATTTCCAAAGCAGTTGAAGAAGTGAAGAGAGCATCTAAAGAGTTGTGTTTGATTCTCAGACTTTCAAAAAAACAGGTTAAGCTAGCGTGAAGAACAAGTATGTGTTATTTTTTATTAGTCTGGCGGTCATATTATTTTGTACATCAACATCCTGTCTGCAACACAATGTCTATAGTTGTTCTATATACAGGGGAAATGCCTCCAAGGAATCCAACAACCAGACCCTCACCAAGGTCACCAAAGTTAAAGGAAGCAGAGGTTGGTGAAGGATATTCTCCTAGCATGACGAGGCAGTCGGATTTTTCTCCCAGAGCGGAGTCGGTCATCAAGAAATCAACTAAGTAAGCATTCACTCAACCCCCTACTTTCGGAAATATAGAACCAACCACTGGATAAAAAATAATTCTCCCACAGTGGGGAGATTTATTCAATAGAATCAACAGGTAAGATTACTCGAAATTTATCCCACATAGTGAGCCAGATGTAAGGGTTCTTGACGACCAGGTTTTCCCAAATTTTCGGTGGTCGTGCTTACATCTAGTACCCTACCAACTCTAGTATTTCCCTGCATTGAGACTTTGAGTTGGAGAATCGACCACACAGACATGCAAAAGTGCCTAATCAATGATGATAATGGAAGATGTGTAGGAATGTTTCTCCCAACAGAGGTCCAAAAGTACTACAAAATCAGGGACCTAAAGGAGGGGATTTTTGTTACTAGAAGGATCCCAAAGAGTCATCAAACAACTAGAGAATGATCCTCAACTAATATAAATGATGAGGATCCCTTCGGACGACCCAATCACAATTAGAGAGGATATAAACGACTCAGAGTCAACATGACTGGAGGAAACAACCGTTCGATAAAATCCCAAAGTTCCATCACCATAGGATAGATCATCAGTGACCATTCCAACCCAGCATGAGAGTCCAAGAACACTAGGTGAAATAGGCGCGACAAATCCTTTGTTTGAAATAATAACCATATATGACAATGAAGAGAGTTCAAAGGTCTCACTGATAACTCTGATACTGATTACAGAGGATAAGGAACTTGGGGGAACATCTTCTCTAGGTCCTGATGCATCAGTTCCAAACCCTCTACTGGGAAACCATGAGGCCGAAAGTGTCTTAAACACTGAGTTTCTCTACTTGTCGGGGACCCCCAAAGACATCTCTAGGGATGAGCTAGGTTCAGGTGGACAAAAAGGGGAAGTGCAATAGATAGAGATTAGTGCCTCGACAGTCAATCACCAAGTAAGTACTGAACCTATCACCGACTCTTCAATTTTGGATGATACCTTACCAACTGATGAACACCAAATGGAGGTCGAGCCATCATAACATATAGAATAAGTAAAATAACTGTTCCTAGAAAAAATACATACAACATGAATCTTGGGAAACACTCTGACCTGGGGAGAACAACAAATCCCTAAGCCCGTTGATGAGTTCTCTGATATACAGGCGATCGCTTATGACAGGAAGAGGAAAACTATCATGAGGAGGACCACTAAGAAGATAAGTGTGACATCCCAAAAGAATAAAGTAATTTTTAAATTTAAATTTGTTGGAAAATTATTTCGTTTTTAGTAAATTCGAATTTGGAAAATTTTTACCTTTTATGGCAATTCTAAATTTCGAATTTAATAATTGTAATTAATTATTATGAATGTTGAGAAGAGATCTGATTTGAACCAACTAACTATTTGACTATGACACTTGTATGAAAACAGAATATTTTATATTGATTGCAGGACAAATGGAACATCCATGTTAAAATTAGCTGACCATGACTCCATGAGTGGGGAACCTATTGGAACTACCTCTGGGATGATTATTACAAGTGTAAAATCAAAGATTTGGCCATTGGCAGCCCCTGAAAAATCAGGGATTTAGAAATTTATGAAAATTCCCAAGGAAGGGAAAAGACCTAGGCAAAAACATTTTTTTGGATAAATAGCATATGTGAGGAGGCA
Organism: Picea abies; assembly: GCA_900067695.1. Classification (NCBI taxonomy): domain Eukaryota; kingdom Viridiplantae; phylum Streptophyta; class Pinopsida; order Pinales; family Pinaceae; genus Picea; species Picea abies. The sequence goes on from CBVK0104071027.1 coordinate 6,069, forward strand.
GGACGCTGCCAAGTATGCTAGGAAAGGAGACTATTGATTTTTCCTTGCTGTTATGAACACTACTGAGGGAGTATGAGGCATGAAGAATCTGTTGAAAGTGAAGGACATTGTTGAGGAGGAGTCTTCCAATTCGCCCTCATGGATTCATGGTCAGGCTAGGGGGTGAATCAGGCAAGTGTTTTTGACTGCCTTATTCTACGGTTGGAAGGAACATGGTTGTTCCCTTGGTATTCCCGTGAGATGGTTTAGATATGTAAATCTTTCCCTTCTTTGTTATTGGATGATTTGTGTGTAACTAATATTATGCATCTAATTGTACTAAGTTGAAATAATTTTCCATGGATGACATATATTCATGGTATGAAGTTTACAATCAAAGTCTAAATTCTGGATTGGTCCCTCCCACAAACTAGAATGCTAGGAAAAATTATCTGTATACGATTGAATTGGAAAGAGAAGATCCATCTACAGGATATGTTTAAATCTGAAGTCAAAATGCTAGTTAGGATTATCTGTGTATTAATATGATTGAAAAGAACCGATCTATTATAGGCATAGGTTTATTTCTGTGACTGGGTTATTAAATAGATCTAACTATGAGCAATCAGAATTGAGTAAATTTGTACCTATATAAATGTTTAGGCGTATCAATATAATTAAAATTCAGAACAATTGTGCCACTTAACAGAGACTTCCTTTCTAGTACAATTTGGAATTGAAGAGAAATACAAGACAACAAGAATCTCATGGATCACCTATGTATTTATATATTATACATATATACATTTGGAAAACTGTATAGGCATCACCACAAACTGAAAGTAAACTATCTACAATAGAAAATTTGATACGATATACGTTTTTCTTGTATGATATGAATTATATATTGATCAATCGTATGCACAAACAACATGCAAATGAAATACTAGATGTGTAAAGAACAAAGAAATTTGAAAGTTAAAGAAATCTGGAAGCCCCTTTTTTTTTATCAAATGCTAGAATTGAAAGTACAATCATGGAAATTTACATCTATCATGAGATCTTATGCATTTCTATATTCCAAGCTCTGTAGTGAAATTTCAATATGTAAAAAAAAATAAAAAAAATTGGAATGAATGGATTCCTTTGGAGTGGTCTACCCTTTCAACATTCAAAATCTGTGGCAGATTAGAAATCGGTGTAACCCTTAAAGAGATATAGAAAAAATCTCAGGAGTATTATATTTATTTATGGAAGTATAATCTCATAGTCATGGGTTAGATATTAAAACTATAGAAGCCTTTGACTTCAACGACGCAGAATAATTATGCTGGGAAAACTTAGGTTAATGTAGACATTTATATAGATACGCATATAACCATGCATGCTTCAGGAGCCTATACGTATAATAACAACAACAAGACTTACCTTAAATGAAAACAATTAATCAGCAACTAACATAAGTAAAGATTGCATTAAATTCGATTCACTGTATATTCTACCTCTACTGCATTTTCAAAATATATATTATGTTTGGAGTATCTCTATGCAAACACTAACAAAAAAAACCTCAATAAAAGAAAATAAATTTACAACCCTTGATTAAGAAAAATTATGTACATCTAATGATTTGGGTATCAGTTGTATCCCAAGAATGCCAGGGTAATAACCCAACACCACCAGGACTTTTCCAGATCTTTCAAGACTTCTCTTAGTAGAAACCAAAATACCTTTATGAGAAGGACCTGATTTAGATCCAATGCCATATTCCACATAGACCTACAAAAGAAGTGAAGCATTCAAGTTAGTCATGGAATAGAGGTCTTGCCAAAATTCAAAATCTTTCTTTTATCAAAAAATACAAGATAATGATTGTGTATAATCTATTACTTATCTTTGATTTTCCATAGGTAGGATTCTAGACCAAATAACGACCGTTGTTAGACCAAAAGGGGAGGAGTGAATGAGATGAAGATGATGGGTACCCTCACATCAAACAGGGCCCCATCATTAGTTACAATATCCAATACAAAAAGATGGGTTTTACAAGAAATGCATTTGCATAAATGTACAAGAATTCCAACATCGAATCAAGAAAACATTAAACAAAGGACGATTTTAATATAGCTATACAAAGGAATAGACGAGTCACAGAGAGTATATCAAACATGAATTTTGTAAGCCTATACACTGATAATTATGAGGATACCTATTTTCTTTAAATGCAGGAACTTGTTTGAAGGAAAAGAAAAATTTAATTTAAACCGAGGAGTAAGATGGACACCCTTCTCCCGATGGTCAAACTGCAGCCAAGACCATACAAAACCCGCAAACCATTATCTGTGGCATGATATAGAAAATTTAACCCAAGAGGTATCGCTAATTCAGGTTCCATAGGAGGAAGTTATGAATGGTTATTCATTCTCCTCAGTGGGGTTATGGTTTTTAATGAGGGCAAGGTACAGTTGAAAGAAATCATATAGGTGGGTAGACAGAGCCAGGATAAGGAAACGATATTTAATCTTTATACAGAGAATACCCAAATACGACAGATATCGTTGTCAAAGACGACCATCTGATAGTTCGCTAACCTCGGTAAAACTTGACGCAACCTGCCTCTCACCGAGCAAACTGCTCCCACCAGGACCTTCTGATTCCCTCGGGCCCGAAGAGTCAATGCTCTTCCTTTCGGATATCGGGAATTCGGACTTCGGGAGTTCGCGTTTCATGCGAACGCAATTCTCATGCACCGCCAAACCCCGAACCCCGAAACTCCGAAGCCCTGGATTCGTGCCACCTGTCCGCTATGATCAACGACTCACGATACTTTGGGAAATCACAACTCAGGAGTTCGCGGGGCGTAGGACTCTCGTATTACAAAACCCCGAACCCCGATTTCCCGATGCCACCTGTCAGCTTCCTGTGGTGAGGCCTCACGCCTAGACACCTATCTCCCACTCTGTCTTGGGGACCCACCTTGCCACGTCCTTTTCGGGATTTCGTGGATCGCGACTCCGTAGGGCAGTTTCTCTTGGTGTCCAAACTCCCGAAATGCCGAACCCCGATACCTGGGATCTGATGCCACCTGTCCCTCCGACGATCGACGGTTCCCGTTAGTTCGGGAAATCACGTCTCGGGATTTCTCAAGACATAAATTCTTACCTCGCCATTTCCCGAACGTCGAAACCCCGATGCCACGTGTCTGCTTCCGGTGGAGAGACCCACGCTTCGACACCTGTCTCCTTCTCGTTCTATTGGGACTTCGCGGTTCGGGAGTTCGCGCCTCCTGATGCACAAGGTCACAGACCCTTCCAAACCCCGAATCCCGACTCCTCCAGATCTTCCGCCACGTGTCTCCCTGGAGATCGACGGTTCCAGTTGACTCGGGAAATCGCCGATCGCGACTTCGAAGAGTACAAAACTCTTACTCCGCGGAACGCCGAATGCCGAACCCCGATCCTCCGGGATCCTACGCCACGTGTCCCTTCTCCGATCGATGGCCCAGATCGATTCGGGAAATCGGAACTCGGGATTTCGCGAGGTGTAAAACTCTCATCCTACTAATCCCCGAATGTCGAAATCCCGATATGAGGGGATCTCTTGACACGCGCCCCTCCAGAAATCAATGGCTCTGATTTTATCGGGGTTTCCACCTGAGATTTCCCCGATCTCGTGTCCATGGGAATGTCGATGTCCCGATGCGCCAAACGCCGAGGGCGCTGGATCCCCGCCACGTGTCCTCCTGCCAACAGACGGTCCAGATCCCTTCGGGATTTCGCGACTTGCGCTGTCCCGATTCTTGTGACCTCGAGAATCCTGAATTCCTGAAGGCCGATATCCCGACTATTTAAAACCCTGTGCAACTCCTGCCGATCTGACGACTATCGGCGATCTAGTCTGAGATCTGATGGCTCAGATCCTTTCTCCCGCGCGCTCCTCCTTTTGAGGTTAAACCATGCGCTACTTCTCCCGATCCAACAGATGACAAGATTTCTTCTTGAGATCCGACGGTTGTCGGATTCTTCCTCCTGTACACTCCTCCTGAGCTCCTTCTGGTTTCCCCTTCGTTCCCAAAGGGCTTGAACCTTTGCGGTTCTTCTCCTCTCGCGAACCCTCAACTTGAGTCTCACTGATACGCGCAAAAGCGCTGCCCTTCCTGAGCTTCTGTCCCTTGAACCCTCACGGGATTCTTTGGCTCCTGCACTCCTGCAGAGTCTTCGCGCTCAAAGCGTTATCTGTCCTGAGCTTCCACAAACACTCAGACCCCTTTGGGGGATTTGATCCTTCTTCTCCCTCAGATGGAGAATTTCAATGCCTTCCTGACTCCTTTCTCAAGCAACCTCCGTGCTGAGTCTTTCTAGGTATTCACCATCCCAATAGAAACTCCCTCAGTGGATGCTTCCTTCCAATAATAGAACTCACAGAGTTCTTCCTCCTGGTTATCTGCGCTCTCTCTCAACGCCCTTCCGGCGGAGTATCTCTGGCGCAGAGTCCCCAACAATCTCGCTATCTCTGTGCACTCCCGCACTCTGCTCGACGTCCTCCAGACAGAGCTCCTCAGAATCCTCAGGGGAATTCTGGTCTTTCTGAACTCTCAACAGAGCTCTTTCCTTTACGCACTTCCATGCGCACGCTCGATACCCTCTTGGTAGAACTCTTACAGAACTCCCAGTAAAAGTTCTGTCCACACCAGTGACTCAGTAACACTGCTTTGACTATTGAGGTGTTCAGTAACCCCAAAATCCTCCTTCGGTATGAGTTGAAAACTTCAAGGCTGGTGCTCTCAGCACGTCTTTGTCTGACTCCTCACGAGTTCAGAAGTGCATCCACCCTGTGCACTGGGATTAAGAGTCTCAACACTCTGTCACACCTTCATGGCATGAACCCTCAAAGACCTCTCACACCTGAAATCAAACCAACTCCCTTCAAATACATGCTAACAATACACGATTTGCAGCAGGAAATGAACACACACATACAGACATACTTAATGACAGGAAATGGAGGAAAAACTGCTCTGTATTAATAATGGAAAATGCCTGTATATTTTACAAGGTGTTCTCGAGCTCTCCTCAGCTCTGCATGCCTTCTATCTACATGTATCTACCCTCTCCTCCAAAATGAGATCTCTCTATCTCTTTTACCTGAGGCGGCCCAATCGAGCGCTTCCCTCCCAGGATTTACCTACTCTAATTAATTACAATCAATGGCTGTCTAGTCTGCTATCCAGAACTAGATCTCAGTTGATCTATAATAAATGCCCATCTTATCTACAGCCTGCACAAAGGCATGGAATTCATGGCTCACCAGCCTAAGACATTTATTTACATTGAATTCAAATTCAAAATGAGGCTGCGCCTCTCTCTTCAGCCTTTGAATGCGTGCGTGCTGATGTGGCTGGTTGGCTGCATGGAGAGATGCTCCTGCATCAAAACTAAAATGCATTATCGTATGGCTTCCCCATTCAATGATACAACACAACGAAGGAAAGTGGGAATGACAAGCATAAAGGCATACTGCTTATGAATAACCCTCGGAAGCCCCAAGGAAACAAGAGAACGAAGGGTAGGAGTGTGATAAGTAGAGCTATCTACCAAGCGAGGAAAAACCAGAATGTGTCTATTGAGTTTCAGTAATGCGGAAGTAACTGAATAACAGTCAAATGTTACAGTGAAAGCATGAATCTTACCAGGCGGTTGGGTGAAAGACATCGCCTCCATCATGGAAGTTCCCCAATTTTCCTTCGACAACATTTCGGAGTTGCAGAGCCAAATCCTCTGTAAACCTACTCGTTACAAAAATGAGCCGCTATAACCCAAAGAAAAAACCTTACCGCGTAGATTAAATGTTGTTGGTACGAAGGAAGGGTCAGCCATGTGAAGAGTGAAACTCGACGCATCCATAGTGGACAAAGGGTCAGGTGATGGCCTCGACTCTCACACACACCATGATCCATTAATGGCCTGGTCAGGGTTTAATTCTCGACTGACTTATTCATACCTGTTCAATTAATGGGTTACGAATTAAAGAAGCGCCTACAAATTTAAGGTAAGTTTTAACCCTAACCAACACCAACCTCGTTAAGGAAACTTTTAGTAGAAGTTTCTTATGGAACAGGTGGAGTCAACGAATAGCTAGCGTGGGCTATTGGTTTCAAAATAATCGTTACATCAATATTAAACTGGGAAGCACTTACCCCAACCAAATCCTTATTAATTCAAATATTTCGCAGAGGGGTATAACCTTCCCCTTTACCTTCATTCTTATTACATGACTCCTTTGATCAAGTGGTTACTGTTACGCATAGGGCTTAGGGATATAAGTCCCAAAATCCTTCATAGTGGCAAGTGAAATTATATGGATATATAATTATTATATCGGTATGAAAGTAAACATAGTCTGCAGGATTGTAAGTGAGTTGTGGAACGTGGAGTAAGCACAACTTGAAAAATAATGTTTCAAAGGTCTAAATTGGGTAGAAAATTTAATCAACGTCAGCCAGGACCCTTTTACTTTTAATGATGAACCCATTCAAAGGTGAATGCATAAGAAATATTTTTTTTTTATTGACAGTTTTGAGGTTTATTACATATGATATCAGAGCAGAGTTTACAACACTGGGCCTTGTACAGGGCCACACTAGATCTTTGGCATCTATATATATTTTCTTACTGATGCTAAACTAACAAAACTCCTTTGTACTAACAAAAAATATTTTTTTCCTGTTTCGTGTTAATTATGGTAGCTCAGGATGATGCATAAATCAAAATGGAAGGAAATCCAATGCAGGGACCTCATGGAGATCCAAAATAGAATAGTGACGGAAGCTCTCCTACGAAAGTACTGGAAACAATGAGGAATCTTATTGTTGAGATGCAAGTTTTCAAAGCAGACAATGAGAAATTGAAGAAAGCACAGCAAGAACAGAAAGAGACAAATGAAGTCCTGCTACATAGTATAGTGACCAAGAAAAGCCTAAAGGATGATAACCATGAGGAAGAGGTCAGCAAAAGGGCCTCCAAGAATTCTGGGCTTGAAATAGAAAAAGGAGACAGTTCATCTGAAGGTACACCCGCAGTTGAGGACAAAACTAAAACAGATAGGAAAAGAAAACAAATAGACCACCTTGAAGGAGAATTTAAAAAGATTAAACCAACTACCTTTGATGGAGAATCCATGACAAGAGAAGAAGCCAAGGCATGGTTACTAGACATCAAAAAATACTTCTAGATCTACAACTATTCCAGTAATATGAAGGTTAGAATGACCATCTACAATCTGAAAGGGAAGGCCAACATTTGGTTGCAAGACCTAAAATTGGCCAAGAGCCTAAAGGAAAAACAGATGGAATGGTCCGACTTTAAGAAGTATTTCAAGAAACAATACCTTTCTGAAAGCTATTACGAAAGGAAAACAAAAGAATTTTACAAGTTACGACTCAGACAGATGACGATGGAGGACCTCATAAATAAATTTATGGAACTAATAAGGTTCATACTGTACATCCGGGAGGATAAGGTAAAAATCCAATAGTTCTTAAGTTGTTTACCATAGTCCTATAGGGACATAATTGAGTTTGACAACCCCAAATCCTTGAGTGAAGTATTTAGGAAAGAACGAATGTGTTATGACCAGTATAAATAGCGGATAGAGTTTCCCAAAACCTGGAAGGATAAGAAACAAGATCGAATGAACTAGCGGAGGAAGGGATACCAGCCAACTCCTTATCGTAATGCAACAAAAGGTTTTCCAAGAAAGGATTATCACTCCAATCATTCGAATACACAAGGCAACAGTAAACCGGTAAACCTGGGAGTGAAGAAGTTTGGGGAAAGCCTTCATGAGCCATTAAAGTGTTGGGAATGTGGAGAGCCTCATCTAAGGAGGAACTATCCACATTCAAATTCAACAAACATAACTGCTATTCATAATTTGCAAGAAGCCTCAATGTTGGGAGACATGGCCAAAATCCTGCATTGGATAAATGCAGCCATAGATGGCCAACAAGCTGACCACCAGTCCTCGGTGGTAGAGATGGAAGGTAAAATCAATAACTCTCGAATCTCTGTCTTAATTGATCCTAGAGCTACGTTAAGTTATGTTACTCCTGATGTAGTAGAGTCAAACAAAATCAAGAAACTAAAGCACACAAAATCATAGCTGGTACAACTAGCAACAAGAACTAAAAGGAAAGTAGTTGAATTTATTTCTGATTTTGAGTTCAGCCTAGATGGTCAAAATATAAGGAAAAATCTAAACATCCTACCACTAGGATCTTACAATATGATTATCGGGATGGACTGGTTGGAGTGGCACAAAGAAGTACAAGATTGTTATACAAAGTTACTTAACTATAAAGACGATTTTGGCACTACTAGAACAGCCCAAGGTATACCAAAACCTATATCAGTCAGACAAGTTTCAACGATGCAACTCAAGAAATGTATGAGAAAGGCATGTCAATTTTATGCCATCCAAGTAACGAATCTATTAGAGAAAGAAGAGAACCCAAAGTTAGAAGACTTTGTTGTCCTACGTGATTTTAGAGACATGTTTTTGGATGAGATACCCGAATTACCTCCTAGAAGGGAATAGATTTCTCCATAGACCTACTACCGGGTCCAGCCCCTATCTCAAAAGCACCTTACTGAATGATTCTACCAGAACTGACAGAATTAAAAGTAGAATTACAGGAATTGTTGGATAAAGAGTATATCAGACCAAGTGTTTCACCATGGGGGTCACCAATCCTCTTTGTGAAAAAGAAAGATGGTACTCTAAGACTATGCATCGATTATAGACAACTGAACAAAATGACTATTAAGAACAAGTGCCCCTTACCAAGGATAAATGATCTGTTTGACCAAGTAGGTGGGGCTAAGATCTTTTCAAAGTTGGATTTACGATCCGGTTATCATCAAGTTAGGATAAAGGACGAGGACATAAACAAAACAACTTTTCAAACAGGATATGGACACTACGAATTTGTAGTCATACCTTTCGGGCTCACTAACGCACCAGCCACGTTTATGTGCCTGATGAACAGTATTTTCAACCAGTACTTAGACAAGTTCGTAGTAGTATTTATTGACAACATTCTAGTCTATTCTGAAACAGAGGAAGAACATGAGGAATACTTAAGAATAGTTTTAGCAAACGTTGAGGAAACACAAACTGTATGCCATGTTTGAAAAGTGTGACTTTTATCAAAAGGAAATACAATATCTAGGACTTGTAATTTCAACAGAAGGCATTGTCGTAGACTCGAAAAAGATAAAATCCATTATGGAATGGCCAATACCTAAGGATGTGGCAAATATTCGATCATTCATGAAAATCACCAGATATTATCGTAGATTTATAGAAGGGTTTTCCAAGATAGCCTACCTTATCACGTCATTACAAAAGAAAGGGACCAAGTTTAACTGGTCGCAGAAGTGTCAAGACAATTTTAACAAGCTGAAGGAATTATTGACAACTGCACCCATTTTGAAGGTAGCTGATGTAGGAGCATCTCTCCACGTCATCCAGCCAGCTAGACAACCACGTCGAGTGTGTGCATTTAAGATGTTGAAGAGAGGCACAGCCTCATTTGAAATTTACATTGAATGTAATTAAATGCTTAGGCTGGTGAGCCATGGAAGCCGTGCCTTTGCGCGGGCTGTAGACAAGATCAGCTTTAATGCTAGATCAGTTGAGATCTAGATCCAGATGCTGGACTAGACAACCATTTATTGTAATTGAATAGGGTAGGTAGATTTGGAGGGAAGCGCTCCAAGAGCCCCTCAGGTAAAAGAGATTTTTAGATCTCATTTAGAGATAAGTTAGGAGAAGTAAGTTACAAGAGAGAAGAGAAGAGCCAGAGAGAGCTCAAGAACACCATTGTAATTACAGGCATTTGCCATTGTTAATATACAGAAGTTGTCTTTCCTGCATGTCATTCTATGTTATATGGATGTCTGTGTGTGCTCTTTCATATGATGTGAATGTATGTGTGTTAGTACATTTGCAGGGAGTTTGTTTGATTTCAGGGTGAAGGTCTTTAAGGTTTAATGCCAGGAGGGTGTGATAGAGTACTGTGGTCTCTGAATACCGGTGCACAGAGGATGCACTTCTGAACTCTGCAGAGTCAGACAAAGACGTGTTGTGGTACAGGAACTGGAGTCAAAAACTCAGGATAAGACCTCAAGGTTGTTGAATACCTTGGAGGCAAGACTGTGTATGAGAGACACAGTTGCAGACACAATTCTACTATGAATTATGTAGAGCTCTGCCAAGTGGGCATTGAGCACAGACACAAGGTATAGTTGGAGGAACTCTGTTGTGAGTTCAGAAGAGAGAACCAGAATCATTGAGGATTCTGAGAGTTCTGCCAAGTGGGAATCAAGAAAGTGAAAGGAGTGCACGAAAGGAGACAGAATTGTTGAACGTTTTGTGGAAGGATGCTCTACTAGGAGGGCTCAGGACAGATAGCACTTGCATGTGCATGCAAGGACTCTGCAGGAGTGCAGAAGTCAAAGAATCCTTCAAGGGTTCGAAGATAAAAGGTCAGGAGGGACATCATTTTTACGCACACAGTCGAGAACTCACAATTGTGTAGTTCACAAAGACGAAGCGAAGGTTGAGGCCTTTGAGACTTGGAAATTCTTCCAAGCATAGGAAGAAAGTGCGCAGGAGCTTAGGAGGGAGCAACAACATGCGTCAGATCGGCTGGGAACTGGATCTAGACCATTGATTTCTACGTCCAGGAGGAGCTCAAGATGTCAGTCGTTGGATCGGGAGAAGATGATTGGAGTTTAGCCTCTGGAGTAGGCGCGCAGAATAAGTGATCTGAGCCGTCAGATATGGAGTTGAATTCCTGTCAGTCATTAGATTGGACAGGAGCTTCATGAGGTTTCACCATCGGGATAGCAGCCATTCGGAAATCGGGATTCTCGAGGGCAAGAGAATCGAGACATTCCAAGTCTCGAAATCTCGACGAGGATCTGGACCGTCCATTGGCAAAGGGAAAGTGGCGGAGATAGAGAAACCGTCGACATATTGGTTATCGGGAAATTGGAGTTCCCAAGGTTGAAGGAAACGGGACATCGAAAGTATCGAAATCCTGGAGGAATCGGGACCGTCCATATGGAAGGACGCGTCATAGTGATCAGCGCCATTGGGAAAGTCCCAACAGGAAGTGTTGATCGACGTTTGAGTCATCGGGATATCGAGAATTCCGTGGACGTGTTGTTTGTGCACTTTGGAATCGCGAAACGCGATACCCTCATGAGTGGGGGCCAGCTATCAGCACATCAGAGCTGAGGAAAAATCCATAGTAGAGGCCAGCTGTCAGTGCAACGGAGCGTCGAGATTTGGATGATCGGGAATCCCGTGGGTATATGCATTTGGGCATTTGAAACCCCGAAACCTCGATGGGGATAAGGTTGTGGTCACGGAGAAATGGTCACATGGACCAAGGGCCGAGCCAGAAGGGCTAGCTGAAATTATAGCGCGTCAGGAATCGGAGGATCGCAGATCCAAAGAGCAAGTGCATTTTGGCATAGCAAAGCTCGAAACTTTGATAGGAGTATATAAGGTTGCGGTCTTATGGAGAATGGTCGTATGGACCAAAGGGAATAGCCAGAGGGGTTTAGGCCGGAGAGGAGCTTATCGAAGATCAGGAGTTGGAGAGAGTAGGAACTCTTGAGCACGGGGATAGAAAAACCCCGATGACCTGAAATTAAGATCAGGGGAAAACCACGGTTAAGAGAAGAAGGTCGTGTCAGGGTGAGAGAAGACCTATGGGTCAGATTTTCACAGTGATTCCCGAGGGAATCCAAGGAGCCGCTTCGGCTCAGTGGGTCAGATTTTCACAGTGATTCCCGAGGGAATCCAAGGAGCCGCTTCGGCTCAGTGAAAGGGGATTTTTGAATGATCCTGTGAGCGGGCGAGGAGTTTGTCAGAGGAGGTAGCTCGCACCTTGCATCAAAGTGGTATCAGAGCAGATTTCTTGTCTGTATATTTTAGGCAAGAGAGGCAGGAGGAGATAAGAGAGCACTCTGATACACACATCAAAGTGGTATCAGAGCGGGAAGTTCATCCATATATTTCAGGTGAAGCGAGAGGAAAGCAGGAGGAATATAGAGTTGCTAAGGACTCTGTAAGGATTGTTTGCAGGTAGGCAGCAGTCGAGAAGGCAATCAGAGAGACTGTAGGAAGATGAAGCTGGAAACACTCTGGATGTAGAGTGACAGCAGCAGGTTTGCCAAGAAGGAAAACAAAGGCAACAACATGGCTACTAAAGGCCGTAGGTATGCTGGGAGGAGAGAGCTATGGATGCAAGAATACATGGATGAAGAGCTTGCATATAGAAAAAGAGAAATGGAGAGGCTCGAATTGAAGATACAACAGGATAAGGAGCTGAGATGGGTATATGAGTGGCCCATGAAAGAAGCCAAAGGAAAAATGGCCAGTCAGGGAGTTGATGGTCAGAAGACAGTGGAAGCTGTTAACAGGGTGTTTGAGGTATGTAAGCCAGAGATAGGGAGAGGTCTCAATGATGAAGAGGATGAATTGGGATCAGCTGTGGATCTCAAGGACTACCAGGAGGGAAGAGAAGAAATTCCAGTTTTCCAGGTGGGAAAGGACATGAGATCACTGTAGGATCTCAGAGACTGTCATGAGGATAGCTGAGGAATTTCACATTTCCACCAGGGAAATGATAAGAGGTCACCGCGGGATCTCGAAGACTGCCAGGAGGGAAACGGAAGCATCTTAAACTGCCAGGTGGGAAAAGATGAACATTTGAGACAGTTTGAAAGTCTCATGGACTTGGAGAAGAGTTCAATTCAGTAAGGGTTGCAGATGAAGATGGGATCGTTTGACCTCATAGTTTGCTAGGAAGGCAGCAAAGACATCCCATATTGCCAGGTGGGCAGGGATGAGCAAATGAGTTGGGATCATCCCGAGAAGCTGACAGAGCAGATGAGACTATCTGAGGGACTCATAAATCTAGAGATGAATTTAGATCAACAGGTGCAGCTGACAAAAGAGGAGGAAGATCAGGATGATATTCTGATGATTGGGGGAATTGGAGTATTCCTACCATGTGCCCAAGAGGAGGTAGAAATCAGTGTTGTAGATGGTGCAGTAGCAGAACAGTCACAGCTAACGATAACTATTCAGGAGGAATTGGAGAAGACTTTGGAAGCTGCCCAAGCAGAAGAAGAAAACGAGCATTCTGAGGAGTGTCTTAGCATATTCATCCAGGAAGCTGAAAGAGCTATAGCATTGGAGCTAGCAGCAAAGGAAGCCAAGGAGCAGGGAGGTAAAGTTATCACTCCATGGGAGATGGAGCTAGAGATGCTGGAGGATTGACTGAACAATCCAGGGCCAACAAGAGAACTGACAGAAGTTGAACTGTCAAGGAAGGTGACTGAACAGAAAGTCAGTCAAAGGGAGACTGCAGAGCTTAAGTATACAACAGAGTGGCAACTTGAGGCCACTGATGAAGATGAAGAAGATGGCATGGGAGATCATAGCGATCTGCCCAATCGCAGAAAATTTTTGCAGCTGAGGAGACTGCAGAAATAGGACCAGCCACTGGAGCAACTGGATGTAATGATCGATGAGATCATGGAGCTGATGTTGAGGTCAGCAGAGACTACCAGTAAGGAGAGGCTAGGTAGAAAAGAAGCAGCAGCAGCAGCAACAGCAACACGATGGAGCAGATGGAAACCTCCAAAGACTTATTTGGGATCTAGGAGGATTTCCAACAGCTTAGAGGGGAAGCACGTGATCAGGAGCTCATGATTTTGCAGATGAGGAGTTTGATGCAGGAGCATCTCTCCATGTCAGCCAGCTAGCTAGCTAGCCATGTCGAGTGCGTGGATTTAAGATGATGAAGAGAGGCGCAGCCTCATTTGAAATTTAAATTGAATGTAATTAAATTCTTAGGCCAGTGAGCCATGGAAGTCGTGCCTTTTCATAGGCTGTAGACAAGATTGGCTTTAATGCTAGATCGACTGAGATCTAGATCCAGATGCTGGACTAGACAGCCATTTATTGTAATTGAATAGGGTAGGTAGATCTGGAGGGAAGCGCTCTAAGATCCCCTCAAGTAAAAGAGATTTTTAGATCTCATTTAGAGATAAGTTAGGAGAAGTAAGTTAGAAGAGAGAAGAGAAGAGCCAGAGAGAGCACAAGAACACCATTGTAATTACAGGCATTTGCCATTGTTAATATACAGAAGCAGTTTTTCTTTCATGTCATTCTGTATTATATGGATGTCTGTGTGTGTTCTTTCATATGCTGTGAATGTATGTGTGTTAGTACATTTGCAGGGAGTTTGTTTGATTTCAGGGTGAAGGTCTTTGAGGTTTCATGCCAGGAGGGTGTGACAGAGTACTACGGTCTCTGAATACCGGTGCACAGAGGATGCACTTCTGAACTCTGCAGAGTCAGACAAAGACGTGTTGCGGTATAAGAACTGGAGTCAACAACTCAGGATAAGACCTCAAGGTTGCTGAATACCTTGGAGGCAAGACTGTGTATAAGAGACACAGTTGCAGACAGAATTCTGCTATGAATTCTGTAGAGCTCTGCCAAGTGGGAATTGAGCACAGGCACAAGGTGCAGTTGGAGGAACTCTGTTGTGAGTTCAGAAGAGAGAACCGGAATCATTGAGGATTCTGAGAGCTCTGCCAAGTGGGCATTGAGCAAGTGCAAGGAGTGCATGAAAGGAGACAGAACTGTTGAACGTTCTATGGAAGGATGCTCTGCTAGGAGGGCTCCGGACGGATAGCACCTGCGTGTGCATGGAAGGACTCTGCAGGAGTTTAGAAGTTGAAGAATCCTTCAAGGGCTCGAAGATAAAATCTCAGGAGGGACATCATTTTTACGCGCACAGTCGAGAACTCAGAGTCGTGGAGTTCACGGAGATGAAGCAAAGGTTGAGGCCTTTGAGACTTGGAAATTCTTCCAAGAATAGGAAGAAAGTGCGCAGGAGCTCAGGAGGGAGAAACAACAGCCATCAGATCGGCTGGGAACTGGATTTGGACCGTTGATTTCTACGTCTAGGAGGAGCTCAAGAGGATCCCACAGAAGGAGGAGATCGACAACCATTAGATCTCACTCAGAAATCCCATCATCCATTGGATCGGGAGAAGATGATCAGAGTTTAGCCTCTGGAGTAGGCGCACAGAAGAAGTGATCGGAGCCGTCATATCTGGAGTAGAAATCTCGTCAGCGGTTAGATTGTACAGGAGCTGCACGAGGTTTAGCCATCAGGATAGCAGTCATCGGGAAATCGAGATTCTCAAGGGCAAGAGAATCGAGACATTCCAAGTCTCGAAATCTCGACGAGGATCTGGACCATCCGTTGGCAAAGGACACATGGCGTAGATCGAGTGATCATCGGTATATTGGTTATCAAGAAATCAGAGTTCCCAAGGTCGAAGGAAACGGGACATCGAAAGTCTCGAAATCCCGGAGGAATCAGGACCATCCATCTGGAAGGACGCATGGCAGCGATCGGCGGCATCGGGAAAGTCCCGACAGGAAGTGTTGATCGGGGTTTGAGTCATCGGGATATCAATAATTCCATGGATGTGTTGTTTGTGCACTTTGGAATCGTGAAACGCGATACCCCTATGAGTGGGGGCCAACTGTCAGCACATCAGAGCTGAGAAAAAATCCATAGTGGAGGCCAGCTGTCAGTGCAATGGAGCGTCGGGATTTGGATGATCGGGACTCCTACGGGTATATGCATTTGGGAATTTGAAACCCCGAAACCCCGACGAGGATAAGGTTGTGGTCATGGAGAAATGGTCACGTGGACCAGGGGCCGAGCCAGAAGGGCTAGCTGAAATTATAGCGCATCGGGAATCAGAGGATCGCAGATCCAAAGAGCAAGTGCATTTTGGCATAGCAAAGCTCGAAACCCTGATAGGAGGATATAAGGCTACGGTCTTATGGAGAATGGTCGTATGGACCAAAGGGCATAGCCAGAGGGGTTTAGGCCGGAGAGGAGCTTATCGGAGATTGGGATTTGCAGAGAGCAGGAACTCTCGAGCACGGGGATAGCAAAACCCCAATGACCTAAAATTAAGATCAGGGGAAAACCACGGTTATGAGTAGAAGGCCGTGTCAGGGTGAGAGAAGACCCGTGGGTCAGATTTTCACAGTGATTCCCGAGGGAATCCAAGGAGCCGCTTCGGCTCAGTGAAAGGGGATTTTTGAATGATCCTGTGAGTGGGCAAGGAGTTTTTCCGAGGAGGTAGCTCACGCCTTGCATCAAAGTGGTATCAGAGCAGTTTTCTTGTCTGTATATTTCAGGCAAGAGAGGCAGGAGGGGATAAGAGAGCACTTTGATACACACATCAAAGTGGTATTAGAGCAGGAACTTCATCTGTATATTTTAGGTGAAGCGAGAGGAAAGCAAGAGGAATACAAAGTTGTTGAGGACTCTGTAAGGATTGTTTGCAGGTAGGCAACAATCGAGAAGGTAGTCAGAGTGACTATGAGAAGATGAAGCTGGAAACACTCGGGATGCAGAGTGATAGCTGTAAGTTTCCCAGGAAGGCAAACAGAGGCAGCAACATGGCTACTAAAGGCCATAGGTATGCTGGGAGGAGAGAGCTATGGAGCCAAGAAGACATGGATGAAGAGATCGCATATATAAAAACAGAAATGGTGAGGCTCGAATTGAAGATACAGCAGGATAAGGAGTTGAGATGGGTATATGAATGGCCCATGAAAGAAGCCAAATGCAAAATGGCCAGTCAGGGAGTTGATGGTCAGAAGACAGCGGAGGCTATTAACAGGGTGTTTGAGGTATGTAAACCAGAGACAAGGAGAGGTCTCGATGATGAAGAGGATGAATTGGGATCAACTGAGGATCTCAAGGACTACCAGGAGGGAAGAGAAGAAATTCCAGTTTTCCAGGTGGGCAACGACATGAGATCACTGTAGGATCTCAGAGACTGTCACGAGGACAACCGAGGAATTTCAAATTTCCAGCAGGGCAATGATAAGAGGTCACTGTGGGATCTCGAAGACTGCCAGGAGGGCAGCGGAAGCATCTTAAACTGCCAGGTGGGCAAAGATGAACATTTGAGACTGTCTGAAAGTCTCATGGACTCGGAGAAGAGTTCAATTCATCAAGGGTTGCTGATGAAGATGGGATCGGTTGACCTCATAGTCTGCCAGGAAGGCAACAAAGACATCCCATATTGCCAGGTGGGCAGGGAAGAGCAAATGATTGGGATCAGCCCGAGAAGCTGACAGAGCAGATGAGACTGTCTGAGGGCCTCATATATCCAGAGATGAATTTAGATCAGCAGATGCAGCTGACAAAAGAGTAGGAAGATCAGGATGATATTCTGATGATTGGGGGAATTGGAGTATTCATACCATGTGCCCAGGAGGAGGCAGAAATCAATGTTGCAGATGGTGTAGCAGCAGAACAGTCACAACTGACGATAACTATTCAGGAGGAATTGGAGCAAACTTTGGAAGCTGCCCAAGCAGAAGAAGAAAACAAGCATTCTGAGGAGTGTCTCAACATATTCAACCAGGAAGCTGAAAGAGCTATAGCATTGGAGCTAGTAGCAAAGGAAGCCAAGGAGAAGGCAGGTAAAGTTATCACTCCATGGGAGATGGAGATAGAGATGCTGGAGGATTGGCTGAACAATCCAGGGCCAGCAAGAGAACTGACAGAAGTTGAACTGTCAAGGAAGATGACTGAACAACAAGTCACTCAAACGGAGACTGTAGAGCTGAATTATGCAATAGAGTGGCAACTTGAGGCCACCGATGGAGATGAAGAAGATGGCATGGGAGATCATAGTGATCTGCCCAATTGCAGAAAAATTTTGCAGCTGAGGAGACTACAGAAATAGGACCAGCCACTGGAGCTGTTAGATGCAGTGATCAAGGAGATCATGGAGCTAATGTTGAGGTTAGCAGAGACTTCCAGCGAGGAGAGGCTAGGAAGAAAAGAAGAAGCAGTAGAAACAACAACAGGATGGAGCAGATGGAAAGCTCCAAAGACTTATTTCAGATCTAGGAGGATTTCCAACAGCTTAGAGGGGAAGCACATGAGCAGGAGCTCATGATTTTGCAGATGAGGAGTTTGATGCAGGAGCATCTCTCCACGTCAGTCAGCCATGCAACTAGCCACGTCGAGCGCGTGCATTTAAGATGTTGAAGAGAAGCGCAACCTCATTTGAAATTTAAATTGAATGTAGTTAAATGCTTAGGCTGGTGAGCCATGGAAGATGTGCCTTTGCGCAGGCTGTAGAAAAAATTGGCTTTAATGCTAGATCAGTTGTGATCTAGATCTAGATGCTGGACTAGACAACCATTTATTGTAATTGAATAGGGTAGGAAGATCTGGAGGGAAGTGCTCTAAGATCCCCTCAGGTAAAAGAGATTTTTAGATCTCATTTAGAGATAAGTTAGGAGAAGTAAGTTAGAAGAGAGAAGAGAAGAGCCAAAGAGAGCTCAAGCACACCATTGTAATTACAGGCATTTGCCATTGTTAATATACAGAAGCAGTTTTTCCTGCATGTGATTCTGTGTTATATGGATGCCTATGTGTGTTCTTTCATATGCTGTGAATGTATGTGTGTTAGTACATTTGCAGAGTTTGTTTGATTTCAGGGTGAAGGTCTTTGAGGTTTCATGCCAGGAGGGCATGACAGAGTACTGCGGTCTCTGAATACCGGTGCACAGAGGATGCACTTCTGAACTCTGCAGATTTAGACAAAAACATGCTGCGGTACAGGAACTGGAGTCAACAACTCAGGATAAGACCTCAAGGTTGTTGAATACCTTGGAGGCAAGACTGTGTATGAGAGACACAGTTGCAAACATAATTCTGCTGTGAATTCTGTAGAGCTCTTCCAAGTGGGCATTAAGCACAAGAATAGGGTGGAGTTGGAGGAACTCTATAGTGAGTTCAGAAGAGAGAACCAGAATCATTGAGGATTCTGAGAGCTCTGCCAAGTGGGCATCGAGCAATTGCAAGGAGTGCACGAAAGGAGACAAAACTGTTGAACGTTCTGTGGAAGGATGCTTTGCTAGGAGGGCTAAGGATGGATAGCACTTGCATGTGCATGTAAGGACTCTGCAGGAGTGAAGAAGTCAAATAATCCTTCAAGGGTTTGAAGATAAAATCTCAGGAGGGACATCATTTTTACGCGCACAGTCGAGAACTCATAGTCGTGGAGTTCACAGAGACGAAGCAAAGGTTGAGGCCTTTGAGACTTGGAAATTCTTCCAAGCATAGGAAGAAAGTGCACAGGAGCTCAGGAGGGAGAAACAAAATCCATCAGATCGGCTGGGAACTGGATCTGGACCGTTGATTTCTACGTCCAGGAGGAGCTCAGGAGGAGCCCACAGAAGGAGGAGATTGACAGCCATTAGATCTCACTCAAAAATCCCGTCAGCCGTTGGATCGGGAGAAGATGATCAGAGTTTATCCTCTGGAGTAGGCACGCAAAATAAGTGATCTGAGTCGTTATATCTGGAGCAGAAATCATGTCATCCATCAGATTGGATAGGAGCTGTACGAGGTTTAGCCATCGGGATAGCAGCCATCGAGAAATAGGGATTCTCAAGGGCAAGAGAATCGAGACATTCCAAGTCTCGAAATCCCAACGAGGATCTGGACTGTCCGTTGGAAAAGGGCACGTGGTGGAGATCGAGCGATCGTCGACATATTGGTTATCGGGAAATCAAAGTTCCCAAGGTCAAAGGAAACGGGACATCGAAAGTCTTGAAATCCTGGAGGAATCGGGATCTTCCATCTGGAAGGATGCGTGGCAGTGATCGGTGCCATCGGGAAAGTCCCAACAAGAAGTGTTGATCGGGGTTTGAGTCATAGGGATATCGGGAATTCTGTGGACATGTTGTTTGTTCACTTTGGAATCGCAAAACACGATACCCCAATGAGTGGGGGCCAGCTGTCAGCACATCATAGCTGAGGAAAAATCCATAGTGGAGGCCAGTTGTCAGTGCAACGGAGCGTCGAGATTTGGATGATTGGGAATCCCGTGGGTATATGCATTTGGGCATTCGAAACCCCGAAACCCCGACGAGGATAAGTTTGTGGTCACGGAGAAATGGTCATGTGGACCAGGGGCCGAGCCAGAAGGGCTAGCTGAAATTATAGCGCGTTGGGAATCAGAGGATCGCAAATCCAAAGAGCAAGTGCATTTTGGTATATGAAAGCCCGAAACCCTGATAGGAGGATATAAGGCTGCGGTCATATGGAGAATTGTCGTATGGACCAAAGGGCATAGCTAGAGGGGTTTAGGCCGAAGAGGAGCTTATAGGAGATCGGGAGTTGGAGAGAGCAGGAACTCTCGAGCATGGGGATAGCGAAACCCCGATGACCTGAAATTAAGATCAGGGGAAAACCACGGTTAAGAGAATAAGGCCATGTTAGGGTGAGAGAAGACCTGTGGGTCATATTTTCATAGTGATTCCTGAGGGAATCCAAGGAGCCGCTTCAGCTCAGTGAAAGGGGAGGGTGAGGAGTTTGTTGGAGGAGGTAGCTTGCGCCTTTCATCAGTAGCAGACCCAGATAAAGACTTCACGGTATGTGTTGATGCAAGTAAAGAAGGACTAGGTGGTGTCCTAACTCAGGAAGGACACGTGATTTGTTATGAGTCCCAAAAATTAAAAGAGCATGAGTGAAATTATGTCACTCGTGACTTAGAATTGGTAGCAGTAAGACACACCTTAAAAATGTGGCGACACTACATAATGGGAAGAAAATTTCTACTATTAACGGATAATAGCAGTGTGAAATATATGTTTAGCTAACCAGAGCTGAATGCAAGTCAAGCAATATGGCTAGCCTTCTTGAGCGAATTCGACTTTGAAGTCAGACATATCAAGGGGCAAGAAAATAAAGTAGCAGACGCTTTAAGCAGAAGAGTCCATGGATTATTCGAGATAAATATTAGCAACACAGAATGTGATATGGAACAAAGAATAAGGACAACAAGTATTAACGAAGAAAATTACACTAAGATAATGGCAGAATTACAAGACAGTACCTTAAATGTAGATAAACCAAAACTAAGTATCGACAAGAAGGGACTATTACGATTTAAAAACAGACTCTACATACCAGATTCATCAGAGCTAAAATTAATAGTCTTTGACGAAGTGCATAGGAAACCATATTTGGTCCATCCAGGATACCAGGAAACAATAACAACACTTAGAAAACTATTTTATTGGCCTAATATGAAGGGAGAAACAGTAGAATACTTGGCTAGGTGCCAAGATTGTCAACAGGTTAAGGTCGAGCACCAGCATCCAGCCAGCCTATTACAACCATTACCAGTACCAGAATGGAAATGGGAGACCATATCGCTGGACTTTATAATAGGTTTTCCTAAAACTTAGAAACAGAATGATTCTATCATGGTTGTAATCGATGAAATCAATAATTCTGCACACTTTATCCCTATAAAGTCTACTTTTAAAGCTATAAACATTGTTGAAATATTCATGAAAGAAATTTTTAGACTGCATGGTATTCCTAAAATGGTGATTTCAGATAGAGACATAAAATTCACATCCGCTTTTTGGAAGGAATTGTTTGTAGGGATAAATACTAATTTGAATTTCAATACAAGTTATCACCCAAAAACGGATGGATAGACCGAGAGGACAAACCAAATCGTGGAGGATATGCTCTGCATGTACGTAAGAAAAAAACCAAACAAATGGGAAGATTATCTACACTCGGTAGAATTTGCATATAACAATGGGTACCAAACTTCGGCAAAGCTAATCCCTTTTGAAGTACTGTATGAAAGAAAGTGTATGACCCCAATTAGCTGGGATAACTCAGCTGACAGACTCATGGTTGGACCAGAAATGATCTAAGAAAAGGAGAACATGGTAAAGAAGGTTCAACAGAAATTGAAAGAAGCATAGGATAGACAGAAGAGCTATGTAGATCATAAAAGAAGACACTTGGAATTTCAAGTGGGAGACCATGTTTATTTGAAGGTCAAAGCTCGAAAAAGTTCATTGAAGTTAGGGAACTATGCCAAGCTGGCACCCAAGTTTTGTGGGCCCTTCAAGATATTAACTCGAATTGGACCCGTAGCATATCAACTCGCACTCCCATCTAATCTAAGAATTCATAATGTATTTCATGTTTTGTTGTTAAAAAAATATGTTCATGACCCTACTCATATGATTGACTGGAACTTGGTGTAGGTGGAACCCCAAGGTGAGTTCCAGGTGGAACCCCTGCGTATTCTAGACTGGAGAGAAATATCACTTCGGAACAGAGTCGTCGCTCAGGTAAAGGTGCAATAGAAGAACTTTAGTGTTGAGAAGGCCACTTGGGAGTTGAAGGGAGATCTGCAGAGATATCATCCAATCTTGTTCCAAGAAAGGAATGAACACTAAGGACAATGTTTTATTGAAGGGGGAAAGGATATGATATCCCAAAAAAATAAAGTAATTTTGAAATTTAAATTTGTTGGAAAATTATTCTATTTTTAGTAAATTCGAATTTGGAAATTTTTTTCCTTTTATGGAAATTCCGAATTTCGAATTTAATAATTTTTATTAATTATTATGACTGTTGGGTAGAGATCTGATTTGACCCAACTAATTATTTGACTATTACACTTGTATGAAAACATAATATTTTATATTGATTGCAGGAGGACAAATGGAACATCCATGTTAAAATCACCTGACCATGACTCCATGAGTGGGGAACCTATTGGAACTACCTCTAGGCTAATTATTACAAGAAGAAAATCAGAGATTTGGCCATTGGAATCCCCTGAAAATCCAGGGATTTAGAAAGATGCAAAAATTCCCAAGGAAGGGAAAAGACCTAGGCAAAAGCATTTTTTTGGATAAATAACATATGTGAGGAGGCAGGACACTGCGAAGTATGCTGGGAAAGGAGACTATTGATTTTTCCTTGCTGTTATGAACACTATTGAGGGAGTGTGAGGCAAGAGGAATCTATTGAAAGTGAAAGACATTGCTGAGGAGGAGTCTTCCAATTCGCCCTCATGGATTCATGGTCAGGCTAGGGGGTGAATCAAGCAAGTGTTTTTGGTTGCCTTATTCTATGGCTGGGAGGAACGTGGTTGTTCCCTTTGTCTTCCCGCGAGTTGGTTCAGATATGTAAATATTTCCCTTCTCTGTTCTTGGATGATTTGTGTGTAACTGATATTATGCATCTAATTGTACTAAGTTGAAATAATTTTCCATGGATGACAACTATTTGTGGTATGACGTTTACAATCAAAGTCTAAATTCTATATTGGTCCCTCCCACGAACTAGAATACTAGGAAAAATTATCTATATACGATTGAACTGGAAAGAGTAGATTCATCTACAAGATATGTTTAAATATGAAGTCGAAATGCTAGTTAGGATTATTTGTGTATTAATATGCTTGAAAAGAATCGATCTATTATAGGCATAGGTTTATTTCTGTGACTGACTTATTAAGTAGATATAACTATGAGAAATCGGAGTTGAGTAAATCTGTACTTATATAAACGTTTAGGTGTATCTCTATAATTCAAATTCAGAACAATCGTGCCACTTAATAGAGACTTCCTTTCTAGTACAATTTGGAATTGAAGAGAAATACAAGACAACAAGAATATTATGGATCACCTATGTATTTATATATTATACATATATACATTTGGAAAATTGTATAGGCATCACCGCAAACCAGAAGTAAACTATCTACAACAAAAAAGTTGATATGATATACATTTTACTTGTATTATATGAATTATATACTCATCAATCGTATGCACCAACAACATGCAAATGAAATACTAGATGTGTAAAGAACGACAAAATTTGAAAGTTAAAGAAATATGGAAACCCCTTTTTTGTTATCAAATGCTAGAATCGAAAGTACAATCATGGAAATTTACATCTATCATGAGATCTTATGCATTTC
>CBVK0104071028.1:0-15974 GCA_900067695.1 Picea abies
AAAAAAAAAAAAAAAAAAAAAATGGAATGAACGAATTCCTTTGGGGCGGTCTACCCTTTCAACATTCAAAATCTGTGGTGGATTGGAAATTGGCATAACCCTTAAAGAGATCTGGAACAAATCTCAGGAGTATTAGATTTATTTATGGCAGTACAGTCTCATAGTCATGGGTCACATATTAAAACTATAGAAGCCTTTGACTTCAATGACGCAGAATGATTACGCTGGGAAAACTTAGGTTAATGCAGACATTTATATAGATACACATATAACAATGCATGCTTCAAGAGTCTATATGTATAATAACAACAACAAGACTTACTTTAAATGAAAACAATTAATCAACAACTGACACAAGTAAAGATTGCATTAAATTCGATTCACTGTATATTCTACCTCTACCGCGCTTTCACAATATAGATTATGTCTGGAATATTGCTATGCAGAGACTAACAACAAAAACCTCAATAAAAGAAAATAAATTTACAACCCTTGATTAACAAAAATTCTGTACATCTAATGATTTGGGTATCAGTCGTATGCTAAGACCTCCAGGGTAATAACCCAACATCACCCGGACTTTTCCAGATCTTTCAAGAGTTCTCTTAGTAGAAACTAGAATACCTTTCTGAGTAGGACACGATTTAGATCCAACACCATATTCCACATAGACCTACAAAAGAAGAGAAGCATCCAGGTTAGTAATGGAATAGAGGTCTTGCCAAAATTCGAATTCTTTCTTTTATCAAACATACAAGATAATGATTGGGTATAATCTATTACTTATATTCAATTTTCCATAGGTAGGCTTCCAATCCGAATAGAAACCGTCATTAGACCAAAAGGGGAGGAGTGAACGCAATCAAGTTTATGGGTACCCTCGCATCAAATAGGGCCCCATCATTAGTTACAATATCCAGTACAAAGAGATAGGTTTTACAAGAAATGTGTTTTCATAAATGTATAGGAGTTCCAACATCGAATCAAGCAAACATTAAACAAAGGACAATTTTAATACAGTTATATAGAGGAACAGATGAGTCACAAAGAGTATATCAAACATGAATTTTGTAAGCCTATACACTGATAATTATGAGGATACCTATTTTCTTTAAACGCGGGAACCTGTTTAAAGGAAAAGAAAAAATTAATTTAAACCATGGAGTAAGATGGACACCCTTCTCCCAATGGTCAAACCACGACCAAGACCATAAAAAACCCGCAAACCATTGTCTGTAGCATGATATATGAATTTTAACCTGAGAGGTATCGCTAATTCGGGTTCCACAGGAGGAAGTTATGAACAGTTATTCGTTCTCCTCAGTGGGGTTATGGTTTTTAATGAGGGCAGGGTACAGTTAAAAGAACTCATAGAGGTGTGTAGACAGAGCCAAGATAAGGAAACGATATTTAGTATTTATACATAGAATACCCAAATACAATAGATATCGTTGTCAAAGCCGACCATCTGACAGTTCGCTAACCTCGGTAAAACTAAAATGCATTACAATATGGCTTCCCCAAATAATGATACAACATAGCGAAGGAAAGTGGGAATGACAAGCATAAATTCATACTGCTTACGAATAACCCTCAGAAGCCCCAAGGAAACAATAGAATGAAGGGTAGGAGTGTGATAAGTAGAGCTATCTACCAGTAGCAAGGAAAAACTAGAATGCCTCTATTAAGTTTCAGTAATGCGGAAGTAACTAAATAACAATCAAATGTTACAGTGAAAGCATGAATCTTACCAGGCGGTTGGGTGAAAGACATCACCTCCATCATGGAAGTTCCCCAGTCTTCCTTCGATAACATTTTGGAGTCGCAGAGCCAAATCCTCTGTAAACCTACTTGTTATAGAAATGAACCGTTATAACCCAAAGAAAAAACCTTACCACATAGATTAAATGTCGTTGGTACGAAGGAAGGTTTGGCCATGTGAAGAGGGAAACTTGGCGCATCCACAGTGGACGAAGGGTCAGGTGATGGTCTCGACTCTCACACACACCATGGTCCATTAATGGCCTGGTCAGGGTTTAACTCTTGACTAACTTGTTCCTACCTGTTCAATTAATGGGTTACGGATTAAAGAAGCACCTGTGCATTTAAGGTAAGTTTTAACCCTAACCAATACTAACCTCGTTAAGGCAACTTTTAGTCGGAGTTTCATATGGAACAGGTGGAGTCAATGACCATCTAGCATGGGCTATTGGTTTCAAAATAATTGTTACATCAATATTAAACTGGGAAGCACTTACCCCAACCACATCCTTACTAATTCAAATATTTTGCAGAGGGGTATAACTTGCCCCTTTACCTTTATTCTTATTACATGAATCCTTTGATCAAGTGGTTACTGTTATGCATAGGGCTTAGGGATATAAGTCCCAAAATCCTTCATAGAGGTAAGAGAAATTATATGGATATATAATTCTTATATCGGTATGAAAGTAAACATAGTCTGCAGGACTGTAAGTGAGTTGTGGAATGCGGAGTAAGCACAACTCGAAAGATAATGTTTCAAAGGTTTAAATTGGGTAGAAAATTTAATCAACGTCAGCCGGGACCCTTTTACTTTTAATGACGAACCCATTCAAATGTGAATGCATAAGAAATTTTTTTTTTTTTTATTGATAGTTTCAAGGTTTATTACAATAAGGCTCATGTTGGATAGCTCGATTCTCATCACTAGAGAGAAGTTGCTCAACACAGACCACACAAAGACATCGGAGCTCATTGGTGCAGGGATGGCTATCACTGATGCCACTTTGGATCGAGTAAGGCGAGATGAAAAGGAACTAGACATTGACCTAAAGGAGCTATATCATTTGTGCCAATTGGAAAAATATTACCAAGACTCAACGCAGGCCATAGTGTTTCTGAAGAGTAAGTTTTGAGATGCTTATGAAATGTTCACAAGAGAAAGAAATATTTTCACTGTAGGTATAGCCAATTTCCAAGAAGATACCCTTATGGAACTGACAACCTACAAGGACATGGATAGATGGTATGAAAAATCATATGAAGCACTAGAAAGAATTGACTACATTAGTGCAGTGCAAAAGGGATGAGACACAAAGGCACATGGTATTCGAGTGATGAGGGATAGTAGCATCTCCCAGATTAGGAAAGAAACTGAATACTGGGTAAGTATGGCCCAGGAACCTCAACGAGAGATACATAAGAAGTGGGCCGAGTGCAAAAGAGGTTGGGAAAATATCAATCATGAGATGAAAGACATTGGCCTCACAGAATTCGGCTCACCTGAAGACTTTGTCAACTTGCATGACATAGTCAAGAGACATGCAGAACAATACTTAGCATGGGAAGTGGAGATCGCACAGGTGGAAGGCATGACACTGGGTCAAATACAGAAATTTGTGGAACATCCGATCAAGGCTCATGCAGTTATGCAGCGTCTGAGTGCCAAAATCATCAAATACAAAGAACAGGGAGTAGAAGTGAAAGAAATGTTTTTAGCCCTGATGGATCATCACAGATTCTTGTATACTAACACATATGAGGATCTCTTCGTCAAGTGGTCATAGTATGAGAGGAGTCATCCACTCTAGTAGAAACACGAGATGATTTCAAGAGAACAAAGAGATCAAGCGCCACGTGGAAATATTTTGTTGTACTTAACACAAACTTGTAGAAACTATTTTTAGTTAGTGATTCTTTATAAATAAGGGGATTGACCTTTTAGAAAGGGTTGATGGTTTTGGGGAAAGACCCTCGTTTTTTAGAATTGTAAAGAATTGTTTCTGAGCAACCTTAATTAAAAAGTTATATATAGAACCAGAGATAAAACTTTGTTTTTCATTAAGGCATTATGTGATTGTATTGAGGATGAACTACTTCCAACTTTTATTTTAGTAATTGATGATGTAATGAGTAAGAACTTATGAATCTATTGATAAGTTATCTTTTCAAATATTTTTTCATTTATTTTTTTCTCAATGATGAAAATAAAATCGTTGTGTTAATGTGTGATTGATGGTAGAGCTAAGAAAACTATTTTTCTTTCACTCATCTTATTGCATGCATATTTTCTTTCAATAATTGTATCTCACTCACTGTTGAAATACCAACAAGTTAATGTTTTATTACTAGACTTGTAATAGGTGTGAATATCGTCGGCTGCATGCTTGAGTACGAGGATTATCCTAGGATCAACCTTCTTCAGTAGTTAAGAATTCCCTTTATCAGTTGGTTTATAACAACACACTTCATTTTATCAGACTCATCTAATAAAAGAAAAGAAAAAAAGAGAACATTTAATCTAAAGGAGGAGCTTTCACAGAAAGATATCTTGTCAATCACTAAGTAAATCCCATCGATATATTAGCTAGATCGAAATATCTGCAGAAGCTTTCCACCACCAAACGCTACATAGTCTAATTGAGCCTCTAAGGCAGGTTTGGTTCTTACTGTTTAGTTAAATGGATCTCGGACCCCTCAACAAAATTGGCGATAGAAGGAGGGCCTGAATGAATGAATGGCTAACGAAATTTCTGATAATATATTTCGTGTAGTCTATAGATTCAAAAGAGCCCACATGCATGGCTAGTCATTATCAAGACATCCCAAATACAAAGAGTACTCCCGACACGAGTAACTCACCCCAGCACGAGGAAGTAGAACACCTATTCCATGAAATAATTTATGCTTTTCCTCACGATGATTTGATCCAATTTATAAGAATCACAAGAGCTTATGCTCGACAAATTGGATTGTTACCCTTAGCTCCGTTACTTCCTTGTAGAAAACAAGTAAGAAGACCAGTTGTTGAAACCCATGAACATGTTTTTTTTCACAGAGTAGAATACATGATAGATTTTTCCCTCATTGAGATCGAACAACCCCTTAATCTGATCCCTAAAACACCAACTGGTAACTACTCTAATCCTAGTGATTTTGAATCTGACGAGGAAGGGTTTAACTCAGAACACTCAGCTTCAAAATCATACGACATGGAGGATAATAATGAAAATAATGAAGAAAGGGGAAATACACATCACAATAATCAACCTTGGTTGGCTAGAGATGCTATGGAAATCCTAGGAAGGGTACACAACCTTCCCCAACATCCAGAAAAATGACATCCCAAATTCGACCCTAAAACCTCTGGATTGCCTGAAGACCATATTAAAAAGTTCATACTAGCTATAAGACTGAAGAATGTACAACATAAGGACATAGTGTGTAGGATTTTTCCCTATATCTTTGAGAATTCATCCTTGACTTGGTATTTTAAATTTCCTTTTGGGTCCATAACTAGTGGGACAAAGTTTCAAAAGGATTTCTTAGACAATTTTGCAGAAGAAATGACCATAGGATCTCTAATGGATGAATTGTTCGCCACCACCATGAGTTCAAAAGAGAAGGTTAAAGACTTCAATCAATGGTTTACCACCATCCTTAACAAATTTTAACCTGAATCTAAACCTACTCAGGAGTTGCAGACTGAGGTATATGCTAACGCTCTCCTTGCTTCCATTTCCATGTTTGTAAAAAGGGCTGCCAAACATACCCTAGCTGAAAATTTCGAGGCAGCCAAAATGATTGAATTCCAAATGAAGGGATGTAAAGAGGGTCAGGTCTCACTAGGAGATGAATTTTGTTGACTAGACCCCTGGGAAAACAAACAGAACAAGGTCCCGAAAAGGGAATCATGGACATAGAAGACGTACAACGAATGATAAAGAAATTTTCGAATGAAATTGTAGATATGAAAAGAAGTGACAAGGAAGGAAACCAAGGTCAAAGGCCCTATAAACCTTTTTTTAAAAGAAACCCACCTTTCAAAGCTATTGAACCTCCCCCAGCCAACTTAAACATCGACCTAGGTAATGTAGCATCTGACTCTTTTTGTACATACCATAAAGAGAAAAATTCTGGAAGGGATTGTCCCTAATGGGTTCACGCTATGGATTTAATGACCAATCGGTTCCTAGATGAAGTCTCTCTTACCAAAAAATCAAGTGGCTCAACAGTGAACATCATCGATCAGGAAGAAGTTGAGCTGCCAAAAGAAAAAAACATGTTGCTATGGGATCCTGACTTGTCGATGCCTCCTGAGGAGGTATTTGAGGTTCAGGAACCACCCATTAAGGTTTTGATAGTGAAAATGAGAAGTAAGGGTCAACCGGTCTCAAATGACCTTATCACTATCCAATCTTCAAGAGGAAAAAAAATAGTCAATCAATCGAAAGAATGTTTTGTCTCCCAAAGAAATATTATAAACATACATACATGGGAGTCACCCAAGCTAGAATACAACATAGTAGAAGACTTAAAGAAGTTGAAGTCTAATGTGTCAGTCATGGACATGCGTATAATTCCCCGGCAAAAGGACTTTTTGTTACAAGCCTTGAGTTCAATATAAGCCCCTACAACAAGCACTGACTTAGGTGAGGTCCCATCTCCTACAAATCTAAAGAAAAAACCAAATGTGAATGCTTTCTCTATAGAGAAAAAAGGAAAGCCTTTTGTCCAACAGTTCCTTTTAACATTTGATTTCTTCAACATAAACGTCCATAATTGTTTAGTTGATTCAGGGGAATCCTCCAATTTCACGCCATTATCCATCTGCAAGAAATTGAATGAAATCCCTCTCAAAAGTGATAAACATGTTATACAACTAGACATAACACAGGTAAACTTTATTAGAGAACTTAAGGATGTCATGATCAAAATGGCTACACACCCAAAATTTGTTCAAGTGATTGACATCATCGTAGTAGACATCCCAAAAGCTTATGGACTACTTAGTTGATATTAGTCTGAGAAATTGAATGGATACTTTAGCACGGATTGGGCTCACCTCTGGTTTCCACTAAAGGGACATACCAACATGATTAGGATTGATAGGGAAAGATATCTCAAGAATATTGTCATCAATCTATAAACTACTCCTGCGATTTTGATTTTGGTAATTTCGCTCCTCTCTTGTCTGATGTACCTCTCACTCAAAACTCTGAAATGACTTTTCAAGTAAATCTACTAGTAGTAGCAGAAGAAAGCATCATAGTTCAAGAAATTATGTTGGAAACAACAGACAAGGTATATGGAGATGAGAAAATAATTAAACATGAAGAAGTTTCTAAATTTATCTCTCAAGTTTGGATGTTGTACTTTGATGGATATAAATCACAATAAGGGTCGGGAGCATGATGTATCCTCATTGATCCAAAGGGGAATCAAAATTTCCTATCCTGTAGACTAGAATTTGAATGCACAAATAACAGTACTAAGTATGAAGCTCTAGTTCAGGAACTGAAGAAAGCCATAGACTTAAACATTAAAGAGATGAAAGTTTTTGGGGACTCTGAAATTATTGTTAGGAAAGTGAAGAATATTATACATTTAAATTCACCCCACTTAAGGAATTACTAACAATAGGTGCATAGACTAATAGAACAATTTGAGGCCTTCAATATTATTGTTGTTCCCAAGACAAAGAATACTCTT
Source organism: Picea abies (assembly GCA_900067695.1). Classification (NCBI taxonomy): domain Eukaryota; kingdom Viridiplantae; phylum Streptophyta; class Pinopsida; order Pinales; family Pinaceae; genus Picea; species Picea abies. Next base: position 7,474 of record CBVK0104071028.1, read on the forward strand.
GTCGACTCCCTAGCCAATGCATCCTCAAGGTTATCTCCTTTAGAAGACTATGAATCCTGTAGGTTCACTGTGGAACTAATCTACAAACCATCAGTACAAAAAAGTATTTCTAATTGGAAAGTTTTTGAAGGAGATGAACATATTATAGATTTTCTGACCAATAAAGAGAATTTAAAAGATTTGGCTATTGATGATGAAGTATTCCAAGAGCAACTGGAAGAAACTGATCACTCTAATAACAAACCAATATTTCACACGATACCGAAAGGGGTCGCCAATTTGGAGAACCTTTTTGATGTGAGGGAAAGGTTTAAAGGGTCAAAGAACACAAAGATAGGGATTTCATGTCCCATATACAAGACTATAAATATAGGAACCCCGGAAAACACTAAGAATATAAATCTAGGAAAGACAATGTCTAAATAAGATAGGAAAGGTTATCTCAAACTTTTTAGAGAATATCAAGATGTCTTTGCATGGTCCTACAGGGAATTGAAAACTTATGACACTCACATTATTCAACCTACAATCCCATTAAAATCCAGAGTAAAACCCTTCCAACAAAGTATCCAGAAGTACCATCCATATCTAGAACCCCTCGTGTATCAAGAGTTAAAGAAATTACTAGATGATAAGATTACCTTTCAGGTTAGGCACTTTTTCTGGGTAGCAAATTTGGTTCCTGTCAGGAAAAATTCTGGAGAGATCCGCATGTGTGTCGATTTCAAAAACCTTAACAAAGCATCAGAAAAGGATAACTACCCAGTCCCACCCATGGAACATCTCTTGCAGATAGAGTTTGGTTCTGAATTTGTTTCCCTTCTAGATGTTTTCTCAGGTTATAACCATGTTCTACTTTCAGAGGAATACCAATTGAAAACTACCTTCTGAACCAAGTGAGGAAATTTCTCTTATAAACGCATGCCCTCTGGGTTGATTAATGTAGGGGAAACCTTCCAAAGGGAATTTGACATAGCTTTTTGTGGATTCATTAACAAAATTGTAGTAGTATATTTGGATTATGTGACTGTGTATTCAAAGAATAGAGAAGATCACATCCAACATCTAACCCAGATTTTTGAAAGGTGTAGGAAATATGGAATCCTCTGGGTTGATTAATGTAGGGGAAACCTTCCAAAGGGAATTTGACATAGCTTTTTGTGGATTCATTAACAAAATTGTAGTAGTATATTTGGATTATGTGACTGTGTATTCAAAGAATAGAGAAGATCACATCCAACATCTAACCCAGATTTTTGAAAGGTGTAGGAAATATGGAATATCTTTAAACCCTAAGAAAACTATCTTTGGTGTCGAGGAAGGGAAACTTATAGGTCATATTATATATCAAGCATGAATTTGTATAGATCCAAAATGAATAAAGGCGATATCTCAGCTTCCCTTACCCCATAATAAAAAGGCTATGCAATCCTTCTTTGGAAAAATTATTTTTGTGAGAAAGTTCACACCCAATTTTGATGAAACTTTCAAACCCTTACAAAAAATGATATGCAAGGATGCATATTTTAAGTGGGATGACGAGTGAAAATATGCTTTTAACAATATCAAGATTTTTATATCTCAAGCTCTGGTGTTGCGAAGTCCCGACTTTAGCAAATATTTTTTCCTCTATACTTTCGCCTTTGACCAATATTTAGCTACAGTATGGACCCAGAAGGATGATGATAAAAATGAGGCACCGATATAATTTATGAGAACTATTCTCCATGGAGTCGAATTGAATTACCCTGATATAGACAAACAAGCTTATGCGGTGTACAAAGTAGTAAAACATTTCATATCTTACATCCTAAAAAATCACACCAAAGTCATCATGCCTCATCCCGCAGTCCGATCCCTGTTAACTCAACAAAAGATGGGGGAGAGAAGGGGAAATTAGATGGAAGTTGTCCAAGAATTTGATCTATATATAAAACTTGCCAAATTAGTAAAGGGCAAGGATTGTGTAAACTGGCTGCAAAAGCCCAAGATCGAATAAATGAAGAACTTGGGTGGGAGAATGAGTTAGAATTATGGTGTAGTGAAGCTTTATACATTCCTCCAGAGCCAAATTCTTGGTATGGAAAATTAACCTACCTCCTACATCATGGGACTTGCCTAGAAAACCTAAATCCTAGGGAAATGACAGCTCTCATGCTAAAATCTGTGCAATATCACCTTTTAAATTCAATATTTTTTCGCACAAATTATGATGGAGTACTCTTGAGATGTAACGAACATGAAGATGTCAAAAATGTTCTGAAGGATCTCCATTATGGTTTTGCAAGAGGACACTTTGTAGGAAATACCACAGCTCACAAAATATTAAGAGACGGTTATTACTGGCCTACTCTATTTAGGGGTGCTCATACATAGGCTAGGAACTGTAAATCTTGTCAAATGAGTGCTGGTAGAGAAAAGAGAGTAGTTGTCCCACTCAAACCAGTTACCATGTCTATACCATTCAAGCAATGGGGGTTAGACGCCATAGGGGAGATTACCCCAAATTATTTAAAACAACATAAATACAGACTAACTACTACGAACTATTTTACGAAATGGGAAGAGGCCATCCCTTTGACTCACGTGAATGAAAAGTTTGTAATCCAATTCATAGAACAACAACTGATCACAAGGTTTGGGATGCCTTTCGTTCTCGTTTTTGACAATGTCACTTTCTTTTCTTCTACTCTATTAACATAGTTTTCTCTAGACAAAGGAATCACAATAAGATACTCTGCAAATTACTATCCATAAGGAAATGGGGTGGCAGAATAAACTAATAAGAATCTAGTGAGGATCTTGAAGAAATGAATCACATACAATCAAAGGAATTGGCATAGCTCACTTCATAATGCCTTATGAGAAGATAGAGTAACACCCAAGGAAGCTATAGGAAAGTCTCGATATTTTATGGTTTATGAACAAGAATCCATTCTCCCAAATGGTTTATATCTTTCGTCACTTCAGCTTGCTCAGGGTTCAAGAGGAAATCCATCATCATTTATTCAACAAAGAATTGATACCCTCCTCATGCTTGAAGAAGAAAGGGAGAAAGAAAAATCCAAGTTTGTCCTTCATCAACAGATAATTAAAATATTGTTTGACAAGCATAAGGCCAAAGAGAATAATTTTGAAGTAGCTGACTTAGTCCTAAAATGGGATAGAGAAAATGAACCTAATGGAAAACATTAAAAGTTTTAGAATATATGGATAGAATCTTTTCAGGTATATGACAAAATTGAGGCATGCATGTATCGGTTGCAAAATCTGAGGGGGGAACCTGATGCCCTCCCAATGAATGGCCAAGCCCTAAAACAATATTTTTGTTAAAAAAAAGAGAGGATATAATATATATGTGTGTCTGTGTCTTTTCATGTTATATTCTGATTAGGACAAATGTGTAGGTGTAGGATAGACTGAGTGCAGAGTCCTTTTATTCCTTTCTTTTCTTTTCTTTTGTATTTTCTTGTAATAAAGTTGTGTTCCACAAAACATTGGTTGACCCAAGTAAATATGGTGTAGAAAACTATGCTCCTAACTCACACTTACGCGTAACATAAGAAACGATGGGAAATTGTAATTTTCTTCAAGAAGTTCTATATCTTGTCTTTGTAAACAAATGACCTTAGCAAGTGATGAAGTGTCCATCTGGTGGTCTGGTAAAGCCCAAAACGAAAGATGGCAAGTTGGAAAGGACCACATGGACCTCTAGATAGAGCTAGGAAGAATTTCACATTAACCATTTCATCTTGCAAATAACAGACTGCCTCCTCTCCAACTCGCTCAAGGAACCTCCGCCAGAAATAAATTGATTACATTAAATGAGTGCAAATTAGGAGAGGGTATGCAGATAAATCCATTAGGGCTATGGATGCTCGTTGGTAGTGGCGTAAGGTTTTTGATGTCGGGGTGACTCTGTCAGGGCTATGCACACTCGCTAGTAGCAAAGCAACACCATAGTGAGTGAATAATGATAACTAAAATGGCCTCGATCCAGTGAATGCATTACCTGGATGTTGTCAAAAGGGGGCGTGAGTCATGTTCAAGAGGAATGAAGGTGGGATAATGATTAAAATCCATAGGTAGACCCAGATTCAAGAACCGAGGAAATTATACACGCATGGATAGGAAATACTTTGATAAAAATGAAGCTAGTTAGTTTCTCCAACAAATTTTCCATGAGCTAAGCCTGAATAAGGGAACATAGATTCTTCTTTCTCCCAAAGAATTTCCATTTGTTGAGCACTCAACACACCCTAAAAGCTTATCTAAAAAAATTTCTCTTTTGGGTACCACTTGTTTTCTTTAGTTTTTCTTTTTGAATTGGGTCCACTATGGAGGGATTGCTAATTATTTTTTCATGTCTCTTCGTCGATCAAATTAGATTTTTTTGAACCTGTCAATATGAAACCTTTGTGTCTAAAAGGACTTGGCATTCTAACTAAGAATATGCAGCTCAAAATGTGGATAACATGCTTACGTTCGACGTCGGAAGAAATTCAAGAAAGTGAAATGATCACATAGTAACAATAATTATCGATCGTCGATCCATCATCGACATCGGTAAATGGTGAAGTAAGTTTGCATTAGTTGTTCGCAAAGAATATTTAGGAGTTGACCTATTTCCCATCGACGTCGGAGAAATACAAGAGGGATAAACATTGTCATGGGCCATGATGAAGCCCTATATCCGATTACAGATGGGTTTGTTTCGGGTCGGTGAAAACTCAGAGGGTTAAATCATTGAAAATTTATGCATTGACATATCGTCGATTGCCGATCCCTGATGCACTTTCGGCATCGACAAATTTTGAGGGGGGTAATCCAAGAACACTTGTTTAATGTTATTTTCGATCGTCGATCCTTGACACTTTTTCGACATCGACAGAGTATGACCTATTGTTAAGACACTTAGCTAGTGAAAGTGATCGATTCTGAATAACATGATTAAACAAAGACATCAATCTCAAACTGCATGTGTCTTTTCCGCATAGGGATTTCGTATGGCCTAATTTCATCTCAAGTCACCTTAAATTTCCATGCCTCCTAGTCACACTTCCATGTCATCATTTCCACATCAGTGTTGTACAATAATATGGATCAATGTCAGAGCTTTTTCCAAGAGATATCAACGAACATTGTCTAAAGAAAATCCCCAACTCCCGATCCACCTGTTAAATTAGCAAAATGATGGGATGTTTTCAACGTGAGATATGAACGAATTATACCATTTAATAGGCTAGTTAATGTTTCTCTCCGCATACATTTCTACCCCATGCATCGATTGAAAAATGAGAATTTGAAGTCATTGATGAACCACATTATAGGTTGTGCCTGCACCACCAACCTACAATTGCATTTAATCTTGAACATAATGAAGATATGGAGGAAGATTTTGTAGAATTGCACTCATACCCCGAATTGAATAACTGATTCGACAAGGTATGTATTATCTAAGTTTAAATCACTAAGCAAACTTTGAGTACCTCCATTTTGCATACAATTTTCCCATTTCTAGAGCAGTCGAAGAAGGGAAGAGGGTGTCTCAAGAGTTGTGTTTGATTTTCAGACTTTCAAAAACCCAAGTTAAGCTAGCGCAAAGAAGAGGTATGTGTTAGTTTTTATCAGTTCAATGGTCATAATTTTTTGTACATTAGCATCCTATATGCAACACAATGTCTAACGTTGTTCTATCGGCAAGGAAAATGCCTCCAAGGAAGCCAATGAACAGACACTCGCCAAGGGAGCCAAAGTTAATGGAATCATAGGTTGGTGAAGGATCTTCTCTCGGAATGGAGAGGCATTTGGAGTTTTCTCCCAGAGAAGATTCGGTCATCAAGACATCGACTAAGAAATCATTCGCTTAGCCCCCTTCTTTCATCGATACGAAAGAAACCACTGGATCAAAAATAATTCTCCCATAGTGGGGATATTTATTCAACAGAATCAACTGAGAATATTACCTCGAGGTTATCCCACACAATGTCCTGGATGTAAGGGTTCTCGAAGACTATGTTTTCCTAAATATTATATGGTCGTGCTTGCATCTGGTAGCCTACTGAACTCCCGTCTTTCCCTGCATTGAGACTTTGAGTTGGATAATAGACCACACAAATGAAAAAAAGTGCCTAATAAATTATGAGAATGGTGGATGTGTAGGATTTTTTCTCCCGACAGAGGTCCAGAAGTAATACAAAATAAGATACCCGAAGGAGGGGTTTGTTGTTACTAGAAGGAGCTGAAAGATTCATCGATGAGCTAGAGAATGATCGTCAACTAATAGAAATGATGAGGATCCCCTCGGACGACCCAATCACAATCAAAGAGGAGCTAAATGGCTCAGAGTCAATACAACTAGAGGAAACCATCGGTTGGGAAAATCCCAAAGTTCCATCACCACAGGCTAGATCACCGTTGACCATTCCAACCCATTATGAGAGTCCAAGAACACCAGGTGAAATAGGTGTGACAAATCCCCTATTTGATATAATAAACATCTATGACGATGAAGAGAGTTTGGAGGTCTCATTGATAACTCTGATACCGATTACAGAGGAGAAGGAACCCGGGGGAACATCTACTCTAAGTCTTGATGCATCAGTTCCAAACCCTCCACAGGGTGACCATGAGGCCAAAAGTGTCTTAGATAATGATTTTCTCGACCTCTCGAGGACCCTGGAAGATATCTCCAGGGATGAGCTAGGTTCAGGTGGAAAAAAGTCGAAGTGCAACATCCAGAGATCAGTGCCTCGAAATTCGATCACAAAGTAAGTACTGAACATATCACTCACTCTTAAATTTTGGTTGATACCTCACCAGGCAATGAACACCAAACGAAGTTTGAGCCATCAAAACATATGGAAGAAGTACAGGAACTAGTCCTAGAAGAAATACATGCAACAGGAATCTTGATAAACACTCTGACCTGGGGAGAACAAAAAATCCATGAGCCCGTTGATGAGGTCACCGATATATAAGCTATCTTGTATGACAGGAAGTGGAAATTTATCATGAGGAGTACCACCAAGAAGAGAAGGCCCACGTTGGATAGCTCGATTTTCATCACCATGGAGGAGAATCTGCTCAACATAGAACAGGCAAAGACATTGGAGTTCATCGATGCAGGGATAGCTATCATTGATGCCACGTTGGATCGATCAAGGTGAGATGAAAAGGAATTGGCCGCTACACTAAAGGAGCTAGATCATCTGTTCCATTTGGAAAAATATTATCAAGACTCAATGTAGGCCATGGTGTTTCTGAAGAGTGAGTTCCAATATGCTTATGCAAATTTCACAAGAGACATACATATTTTCACTACAAGTATATCAGATTTCCAAGTAGATACCCTTATGGCACTAGAAACCGACAAGGACGTGGAGAGATGGTATGAAAAATCATAACAAGTGGTAGAAATAATTGACTACATCAGCGCAGTGCAAAAGGTTTGAGACACAGAGGAGCATTGTATTCAAGTGTTGAGGGATAGAATCATCTCCCGGATCAGGAAAGAAGCCGAATATTGGGTGAGTATGGCTTAGGAACCTCAACGAGAGATACCAAAGAAGTTGGTTGAGTGCGAAGGAGGTTGGGAAAAGATCAATCGGGAGATGAAAGACAATGGCCTCCCAAAATTTGTCTCACCCGAAGACTTAGTCGACTTGCATGACATATTCAAGCGACATGCAGAACAAGACTCAGCATGGGCAGTGGAGATCACACAAGTGGAAAGAATGACACCGGGTCAAATACAACAGTTTATGGAACATCTAATCAAGTACCGTGTAGATCTGTAGAATTTGAGTGTCAAAATCATCAAATACAGAGAACATGCAGTAGAAGTCAAATACATCATTTCATCCCTGATGGATCAGAACAGTTTCCTCTATGCTAACACATGCAAGGATCTATTCGTCAAGTGGTCAAAGTATGACAAGATTCATCCACTCCAATAGAGCCACGAGATGATTCTAGAGAACAAAGAGATCAAGTGTCATGTGGAAATATTTTGTCTTACTTAACACAAACTTGTAGTAGCTATTTTTAGTTAGTGATTCTTTATAAATAAGGGGATTGACCTTTTAGAATGGGTTGATGGTTTTGGGGAAAGACCCTATTTTCTTATAATTGTAAATAACTATTTCTGAGCAACCTTAATTGAGAAGTTTCGTTTAGAGCCAGAGATAAACTTTGTTTTTCATCAAGGCGTTATGTGATTGGATTGAGGAGGAACTTTTCCAACTATAATTGATGTTGTAACGAGTAAGTTCTTCTTAATATATTGATAAGTTATCTCTTTCAATATTTTTGCAGTTCTTTTATTCTCAATGATGAAAAGAAAATTGTTGTGTTAATGTGTGATTGATGGTAGAGCTAAGGAAACTATTTTCTTGCACTCATATTATTGCATGCGTATTTTTTTTCAATAATTGTATCTCAATCACTGTTGAAATACCAACAAGTTAATGTATTATTACTAGACTTGTAATAGGTGTGAA
>CBVK0104071035.1:0-12047 GCA_900067695.1 Picea abies
AAGAAAATTAAGGTATTATAAAGATGTAATCAACCATAATCTAGAAGATCGAAATTATATATATATGTTTTGCTAAGTGTAAGGAAAAAAATAAACATTACTAAGATAAGAACAAATTCTCACGAGTTCCATAGTGAGACTGGGCTTTGGTCAATCCCTAAAACGCCATGGGATGAAAGAGTGTGTCACCTTTGTGACACTAAGAAGGTTGAAGATGAAAAGCACAACCTCTTAACTCAACAAAAGTATGGTGATCTTGTAAAGCTTCTCTTAATGCTTTTCGAGTATAAAAACAAAATTATAAAGAATCACAAGTAATCACTTACCGTCTTAAGCTCTTAAGGTCCGATAGACCAATTAAATCTTAGTAAACGTTAATCATCATCATTATTTTTATTATCTAATTAAAAATTTACATTTTCATATATTAACCTAAATATGTTTTAATGGTAAAAGTTCGATTCTTCTGAAAAGTTTATAAATACTACATTCCGGATTTCCGCATTGAAGTTTGTCGTTTTTTTAATAGCTCGGTCTTGGAGCAAATTGGGTTGAGCTTTTGGGTGGAACCAATTCTATAAGTTTCATTGGTTCCTGAATTAGCGGTACGCTCACATAAGCGTTATTATGTGGCATTGTTATTTATTGCAAGCATAAAACTACTGCCACCTATCTCTCTATATTGGACGTTTAAATTTCAATTTTCGCGGTTTCCTTTGGTAATTTAACATTGGCAAAGTTTAAATTTCAATTTTCTCGGCTTACTTTGGTAATTTCAAATTTGGCAAAGTTTAAATTTCAATTTTCGCGGTTTTCCTTGGCGGGAAAAGTGAAAAGCACCGCCTTCGAAGGCATTTCAAATTAAATTTTAGGTAGAGACATGATAATTTATAGGGGCTTATTCTCCCGTTTTTCCCCACATGTTTTAGAAATCTCGGAGATTTCAGAGCCTTTTATGAAGCTCTTTCATACGCATATGCCCTGGATATGAATGATGTTCATCGAATCAGTGGCAGCAGCTGCACAGAGTGCAAGGTTGGTCGTTCATCGGCATATACTGGGAAAGATCCTTCAATTTCTCGGTTCTGAAGGCTTAGTGAATGAACAGTCGTCTCGAAAGCTTACTAAGGTTCCTATCTTTTCCTGCATTTGACAACTTTGATTCAGTTTTCGAATTCTTAAAGATCCATTCCCAGGGAGTCGCGTCACTTCTTATAGAGTTGGCCAACTCTAGCCTTCATCCTGATTATTTTGACTTCCTCCTTCAAAGCCACAAATCCACAAGGATGGTTTCTCCTTGACTTTCTTCATATAAGGTTTTAAGGAGTTGTTAAATGAATTAAATTAATGTGCTTATTCCGGAACAATCTGGATAGATAAGCGAGAAATGGCAGTTCGTAAGAATTTATTGCAGAAATGCTTTCATAGGGCTTCCAAAGCCTGAATGCAACAAGTTTCTTTGGGGGACAAATTTTTTCCCGCCAAAACTTAAAAGCTTCGAGGAAATGTTTAATTATTTATAATACAAATCATAAAGATTTGTAAAACATAACTAAAATGTAGCCTAGCTAAATGAAGCATAGTAGCCTAAAATTTTTCCTTTTAAATATGGGTCCTGCCAGTAGAATAGCGAAGATGGGGATAAATACCTTCGGAAAAACACAGCCAGAGCTAGTAAATGAAAGTCCTGTCATAATACCAAAATTAGCAGAAACCCCACACAATGTTTATACACATGATCTATGAAGTACAATCATGATCAGAGTCTGACCTAAACAGGAAAATATTAGCGTTCAAGAGCTGTCCTTGGGAAGCCCTAGGGCCTACTCAAAGTCTTCCTTTCACTGTTCAGTCTCCTCTTGTAAGCTTGAGGGCCTACTCAAAGTCTTCCTTTCACCTTCCTTTGATTCTAAATTTTAATTTTCATTGACGTTGTAAATATATTTTAAAACAAGTCACATGTGGCAATGTCCGTGCCAGATACCATACAAGTTTGAACTCTTGAACTCTGTGCAGAAGAAACAAAAGAAACTGGTATCTCAGAGCTAGAATTCTTTTAACCCAGAAAACTGAAGACCCAGTAGAATTCTTTTAACCCAGAAAGCTGAAGATCCAGTTAGCACTTGGACTGCAGCATGTTTAACAAGGCGTTAGCATTGGCGCCTTCGAAAGAAACAAAATTCCCGAGCTCTGAACCTTTTTCTCGGTGTGAAATTGTTGTTATTATTGCAAATCATCCGGTGGATCAAACCGAGAACTGGACAAAACGCAGAGAAATTATTAAATCTAGAGAAGATAAAGAAATTCGTGTAAACAAATATAAAACAATTGTTAGATGTCAAGCTCGGAAAGAAATTCGAGTAAAGTAGGATAACCATAAACTAAGAAACTCTTAAATATCAAGGATACAGAGAAATTGTTAAATATAAAGAGGAAAATGAAATTCGAATAACCTAGCAGAACGATAATGAAATGCAGAGTTGGCATACCTCGGCAAGAAAAACTCCATTTCCTCGAAACCCTGATCACCCTAGGTTTTTACGTTTATCATTCGCCGCGGTAGCCGGAAGCATGGCAAGTATGCCCACCGATGAAGCCGAGTAGCCGGAAGCATGGTAAGTATGCCGACGGATTAAGTCGAGTAGACGATCATCCATATAATTAAAAATCAAAGATTAGTCTTGTTTTTTTGGTTACGTGAGTCACATTAACCTTTAACCTTTAAGATGGATAGATTTTTTGTTCTAACATATTTCAAACTAGTAACTTTAACATCAAAAAATGCTTTAACAATATACTTAGTCACCAACTGTCCTATACCTCGGAGACAGTCTTATTAAAACTAAAAAAACAAAAACACTGAAATTTTAAATTGAAAAAGCATAATCACCATGGGCATAAGCGTCGATCATCTATATTTGGTAAACAAAATCAACAAAAACACTGAAATTTTAAATTGAAAAAGCATAATCGCCATGGGCATAAGCGTCGATCATCTATATTTGGTAAACAAACGCAGAGGAAGCTCTTAAAATTAGAAAACAAAATAATATAAAATATTTTCAAAATAATATAAAAGATTTTCAAATTCGCCATTTAAGATAAGATCCAGAACTTCCAACTCCATAGTAAATTTAAGATAGATGATTGACTAAACATGTGCCTAGGTTGCAATTGGACTAATTAAATGAACTTAGTAACATGTTCCTAGGTTGCAATTGGACTAATTAAATGAACTTAGTAGAGTAGAAACTTTGTTGTATATGCCAAGCACATGATGAATAGAGTTGGTGTAGTAGATATATAATTTAGCAACAAGTATTAGAAATAGTTGTACAAGTAGAAAGTATTAGAAATAGTTGTACAAGTAGAAAGGAGATGAAATTAAGGTTACACGACCCAGTATCAGCCACAATGAGATTGACTCAGTTAATCTTCGCTTTGCTTAGGATGTTATCCTTCCGCTATTAAGCAAACCAAGAATCTACAGGAAACAACTCCAATAAGATTAAGATAAGATCAGATAAGACAAACCAGTCTCAGACCAACAATACCGAATCCAATAAGCATGCTACCGATAACATATTACTTTTTGGTTGGACGGACCTGAATTTTCACTTCTTGGACTGAGGGGCCCATCCCATAATGTAATGTAATCGATTGAGTATCCCCTATTATTTAATGAAGATGAAGGGTTGAAGGGAACATAGTCTACTCTGTGCAATGTAGTCTCAAATATTGCGCACCAAATCATAACGTAGTCTCAAATATTGCGCACCAAATAGGCTATGCGACATAGTGCTCAAGACCACTGCGCAGTACAGTTTGTTGTGAGCTATGAATACACACACTTAATGAAATTATTTATGAATGCGGAATAATACAGAGCTATGATTAACACATAAACTTAGAAATAAGACAAACTTTGTCAATACACAAAACTTGATATTAATTACTTTTGATGTTGTGCTAGAATGCAAAATACAATGACAAAGATGAGCTTCGGCTCTAATGACTTCTTCTATCAACTCTTCAGTTGTTGTTGGTTTCTCTCTACCTCTATGCTTCTTCTCTATGCATCAATTGTGTCTCTTCAGCATCCTCTATCATTGTCTCTTAATAAGACAAACTTTGTCAATACACAAAACTTGATATTAATTACTTTTGATGTTGTGCTAGAATGCAAAATACAATGACAAAGATGAGCTTCGGCTCTAATGACTTCTTCTATCAACTCTTCAGTTGTTGTTGGTTTCTCTCTACCTCTATGCTTCTTCTCTATGCATCAATTGTGTCTCTTCAGCATCCTCTAGCATCATCGACTAACTAAGAGACTCAAACCTATATAGACACAGACTAGACTTCCTACAGAAGCGAAGATGGAATCAACATTAAAGACTGCCATTAATTCGACTAACTCTTCAACCACTTAACTCAACCCAAGAAGATAGAGATCGGCTCCTTTTATAATTTCTTGCTTGTTGACTGACTTCTGAGTAAATGTGCGACTTTGCACTTACAAAATAAATGACAGAAAAAATACTGACAAAATGACTGTCAGGAGACGCGAAAATCTCACCGACTTGTAATTAAAAGTTCCAACACTCCCCCTTAATGATAAGTAGGTTGGATTACAAAATAAAATTACATCAAAATTTTGAGTTTTCATTTTACTGTCTTAATGATAAGTAGGTTGGATTACAAAATAAAATTACATCAAAATTTTGAGTTTTCATTTTACTGTCACTCATCTATTATTGCACTTACTCCTAGATTACTGCACAAAATTTGAAATGCATCCCTTGCTAAAGACTTTGTAAAAATGTCTACAATTTTTTCTTTTGACCTGCATAACTCTAAACAAATCTCTTTGTTATTCACCAATTCTCTGATGAAATGATGCCTTGTATCAATGTGTTTGGTTTTCTTATGAAACACATGATTCTTTGATAACATGATGGCTGAATTGTTGTCACATAATACCGTTGTTGGTTCCTATTGCTCCTGCAAAAAATATTGTAACATCCTTATCATCCATACAACTTGACAAGCTGCCCTTGTAGCGACGATGTACTCTGGTTCTGCTGAAGAAAGTGTCACTATGGGTTGTTTCCTTGAAGCCTAAGATATCGTACATGTTCCAAAATGAAATGTGTACCTTGAGGTGCTTTTTATGTCATCTATGTTGCTTTCATTGTAATCAATTCCAGGTTGTTGTGTAAAGCCTCTTGCAACTAACCTTGCCTTGTACTTCTGCACATTTCCTTATGCATCTTTCTTGGTTTTATAAATCCACTTGACACTTATAACATTCTTTTCTTCAGGTACATCAACCAGATTCCATGTTTGATTGTTTTGTATGCATCTGATTTCTTCATCCATAGCTTGTTCCCATACACCATCTTTGACTACTTCAAACATTAATGGATCATCTATTTGTGAAAAGAGAGAAAAAATGAAAAATGAATTTGCTATGTCTTCATTACAGATGTCGCCAAAATTCTTATTTTTTTCGGTAACACACTTGCTAAAGTTGGATCTGGAGATGTAGAATTTCTTGGATTGATTGTTGGTGTTTGTTGCACTCTAGGTGTAGGTTGTGCACCTGTTGTTCTTACTGAAGTACTCTGCGCGGTAATTTGCATAGTAGTTCAAGATGTAGATGGGACTGTGCACTGACTTGTGCATGGTGTTTGAACCACTTCATCTTCCGCGTCATCATGCTCCATTGCGTTAGTGATTTTTACTGTCTTTTCTATGGTTCCATCCCATTCTTCATTCTCCATGAAATGAACATCGGGGTTGATTATGACTTTTCTTCCGACAGGGTCATACAACTTGTATCCTTTTGTTTCTTCAAAATACCCTACAAATATACATTTTTGTCTTTTGTTGTCTAGCATCCTTTTCAGTTCATCTGGAACATGTGCGTATGCGACACAAACAAAAACTTTTAAATGCACCACATTATGCTTTGAACCTATCCAAGCTTCCTAATGAACTCTATTCTTCACACTCTTTGTCGGACATCTGTTCAAGATGTATACTGCAATTGCTACTGACTAAACCCAATACTCATTTGACAAATGTTTGGTTGTCAACATACTGCGTGCCATTTCCATGATGGTTCTGTTCTTTCTTTCTACGAGACGATTCTGTTGTGGTGTGTATCACGCGATAAATTGCCTGTAGATGCCATGAACTTTACAAAATTTATGAAATTCTCTTGAAATGTATTCTCCTCCTCTGTTCGTTCTTAAACACTTGATGAAATAACCACTCTCCTTATCCGCAAGTGATTTAAACTATTGAAAACAACCCAATGTGTCAAATTTATGCTTGAGGAAATAAATCCTTGTATTTCTTGAGAAATCATTAATGAATGCTAGAAATTAATTACTACCTCCTATTGACAGAGTTTGCATTGGTCCACAAATGTCTAGATGTACAATTTCCAGTGGATATTTTTCTTTGTAAGACTTGCCAACTGGAAATGATTCTCTATGTTTCTTGCAAAATATGTAGCCTTCACATATCCTTTTTGGTTTTTTAATCAATGGAAAACCTTTTACCATATCTTTTTTGTGTAGCAACTTCAGACCTCCAAAGTTCAAATGTCCAAATATGAAATGCCATAGCTAGGAATCATCATGTGTTTCAGATTGGAATGTTGCCTTCATCTATGTGCCATTTTCTCCTTTCTTGTTGTTGCGCGCACTATTTTCTTCATTCAAACCGCACACACTTTTTGTTGTAAATGCAGTTTCTAACTGCTCACTTTTTCCTTTACCAGTAGTTAGCGATGCATTCTTCTTCTTGACTAGATTTAATGCCAATGAAAATATCTTGTTACTTGTCATTTGGATTTTTTCAATAAGAAGATTTCTTGGGAATTTATCCATGATCACAATGATTATCTTCCATGTAGATTCTATATGCTTTTTGTAACAGTTGCCCTGTACTCATCATATTATGCTTCAGACCAGAAACATAATATACATCAGACATAACTTTATGTTCTCCTTGTCTGGTTAAATTTTTTATAGTACCTTTGCCTAAGACAATGAATTGGATATATGTTCCAACTGTAACCTTGGTTTGGACTGACTCATCCAAACTAGAAAATAGTTCTATGTTTCTTGTCATGTGGTTACTACAACCTGAATATAAGTACCATATATCATATGGAATTTCTTGAGAAACATTGCACTCAATTGGTGACACTATATTATGCATTTCTACTGCTCTAGGCACAACTATAGCATGCAAGATAAACATAGGGCGATTTTGGTTATTTGTGTTGTGTGACCGATATTGAATTTGCTTGTTCTGATTCTATGGTCTCTTTCTGCACTCATATGCATAATGTCCATACCTTTTACAGTAATATAATTGAATATTTGATTAGTCAGTTCTTTGACAACTTGACTTGTTGGTGCTTTGGTTTTGACCTCTTCCACTAGTATTTCTAGTATTGATACTGCATCCACTTCTCTCATAACTCCTTCCTCTGCATCTACAATTATCTCTCCCTCTTCCTCTTCCAAAACTTAAAGATGACTGTGCTGAAAAATCATTCTCTAATGACATACTTGATCTATTCAATTTGTGTTCATGATTGATGAGGGAAGCTTGCAGTTCATCTAGACTGAATTGACTCAAGCAATTTCTCTCTTTTAGAGTCACAACAAGGGTATCAAATTTAGGAGGAAGACTCGTATGTACCTTCTCAAAAACTTTTCTATGTTCCATGGTTTCACCATGAGATTTAATCTGATTTATCAATCCAATGACATGGGTGTAGAATGAATCTACGGTGTATGAATCTTTCATTGACATAGTTTCAAAGTCTCTTCTAAGAATTTGCAGTTTTGGAGTCTTTACTTTGTCCATACCCTGATAAGAGGTTTGTAATATGTCCCATTCTTCCTTGGATTGATTTGCTGATGCAACCCTTGGAAGTATGATATCATGCATGGTTTGATGTATGTAAAACAACATCTTTCTGTCCTTCTTTCTTTTATCTTTCATGAAATCTTTCTCATCTTGTGTGAGAGAATTATATGTTTCTTGATCTATTGGTTCCACATAGCCATTATCGACTATTTACCAAACATCTTGACCTTAGAAAAAAACCTTCATGGTCAAGGACATCATATCATAATTATTTTCCGTAAAAGTGGGAGGTTGCAGATTTGAGGTAGAAGTCATATTTCACTTGTAATACAGTTTCCTCTCTGACAAACTTCTTATGATAGAACCCGCTCTGATACCATTTTGAAGGGAAGATTTGTTGGATCAACGATGCACACAGTCTACTTTGCGCAACACAGTCTCAAGTACTGCGCACCAAATAGGTTACATGACATGTTTCTCAAGACCACTGCGTGTTACATAGACTGCTCAGTTTGTTGCACATTGTGAATACAAACAATTAATGAAATGATTTATGAATGCAGAATAACACAGTTCTATTATTAACACATAAACTCATAAATAAATAAAAAACTTTGTCAATACACAAAACTTGATATTAATTAATTTCGGTGATGTGTGTCAATACAAAATACAATGACATATATCATCTTCGGCTCCAATGACTTCTTCTATGAACTCTTCATCTTTTTCTGGTTCTCTCTACCTCTCTACTTCTTCTCTATGCATCAACCGCTTCTCTTCATCATCCTCTAACATCATCGACTAACTAAGAGACTTGGACCTATATAGACATAGACTAGACTTCCTACAGAAGATAAGACTGACTCAACATTAAAGACTATCATTAATTCAACCGACTCCTCAACCACTTAACTCAACCCAAGAAGATAGAGATTGGCTCCATTTATAGCTTCCTTCTTATCGATTCACCTTTGATTAAATGTGTGACTTTGCACTTACAATCTGTCAAACTTCCTGTCTAGCATTTCAGTTGACTCACAAACTTCTGACAAAATGATTGACTGGAAAATCAACTGAGATGTGAAGGTGTCACCGACTTGTAATTAAAAATTCCAACAAGGGTTAAATTATTATCCCATGACTCTTAGCTTCTCCCCAGACCATGTTAAGGTTGATACAGGCCATGTAGGCCATGAATGACTTGGGGCTTCGCTTGACCCCTGAAACCTATGACATCATCTAAAATGGATTTTAGGCTCGTTAAAATGCATGTCGATGTGAAAAGAGGTAAAAAAAATCTATCATTCGTGGTTATAAAAGACGATTAAGGCACATGTTCTGGCAATAAAATGCACCATTCCATCCATCCTTGGTGTGTTGTAAGTAGGAAGAAAATGAACAGACATTAGAAGACTACTTGCGTGAGAGTCCATCTACGCTTCAGGTTAGTTTATTTACTTTCGTTAGAGAGAAATATTGTCTGAAACTTCCATGAAAATGGATTTAAACCCTAAAATAGTTTCTGTAAATTATGTTTCCACATAAATGGCATAATGATGAACTCTTTTTGTAAGGATTGTATTTGAAGAAAATTGGTAATTTCCTTTGCCTTGCATACAAACATGGAATATGGAAAGTGAATCTCTCTTTAGATAATGTTGCATGTCTAAAAAGATGGTGATTCAATATATCCTTTTATCATATACAATACAACTCATTGAATAATTTTTGCAATTGGAAATCACATAATTTTTTGTCATTGACGTAAACTCTAACATTGTATTCTAAATAACTTAAGCTAAAATGTTGCACAGGGTTACGAAGGAGACACAATGTAAATCGCGTGGATAATCAATAGTGCGTACATATTTTTAATAGTAGGTATAAATGGACGCTGCCATTTAATCAATATGACTTAGTATAATACTTATTATACCAAGGGATATTTTATTAGAAAAAATATAAAATATAGGTATAATAAGTATTATCATAATATTTGCATGAATATTATATCACTCAATGACAATAAGCTTGGGTCCTGTACCAACTTCCTCCCTAAAATTTGAATTCTTCTTTAGAAAACAAAACTTATATCTACAAGAATTATTGGAGGTATGTGTTATTTAGAAATTATGTCGTACAAAGGCCCTATATCGACTTAAATGAAGAAAAAATTTAAAATATATTTACATGGAACCAATGACTTAAATGAAGAAAAAATTTAAAATATATTTACATGGAACCAATGGAAAAAGTTGATTGCAAACCCTACCTGCCGCAACATCCTACATTTTGAAATCCTGTGTCGTATTGTTGACCACAACCGGTGAAATCAGAGACTTATCTTCTATCGAAAGAAAATTTCTCCTTCTGTGACACATCAACACTGTATCGTCGGTCTTATTTCCATTTGAAAGAACCAAAAAAAGCTTCCTAAAATCTTTAAAGTCTCTCGCTAGATATTTTTTCCTAAAACAAAATTTAGTCAAACACATCAAAATTCGGCACCCAACATGGCATATTCTGCATGGAACAAATTCAATACAACCATTAACTTACTAACCTCAGAGCACTGGGAATGAACCTGGTTCACGACGTTTCTGAAAACAACTCATGAAATGGATTTTCCTCTTGCACAATTATCATGGAGATGCAAAAAGTCATAAAATCCAAATCTATACATAGGCCTCTTCTTATTAAACTTTCCCACCCATGCATGAATGAGAAGATAAAGACTCCACCTGCCTGAGTTGGTTTGATGAGCCCAACCACCTATTTAGACCACCCCATGCTCCTTGCCAATATCATTAATGATGTGACAACATCTCGCCACCACCCATGGATATAGTGCCAGATGTCGATGTAAGGAAATAAAGATATAGCTTAAACCTTGTTTCAACACCGCCAGAACCGTACAGACACATATTGCAAATCATCAAACACTTAATGTCCCTGCTATGGCAGGGACATAACAAGAGCCTCGAGCGACAACGTACTTGCCTTTATTTTGAAGGGAGGCAATTCATGCAATGTTCTCTTGTACTTAAATATCCTATAGACTCTTGAAGATTACACTACTGAGAAAGTAGAAACAAATCACAAATATTTTTAGATAAAAATAAAGTATTTTTCTTATTTGGAGAAAGGTAAATATTTTTACATATTAAAAAGTATAGTGTATTTAGTTTATTTAGACAAAGGTAGCTAGTAAGGTAATATGAACTTGAGACCTCTTGTTTATAATTCACAACACTTAATCACTTAAGTTAATATAGTTAGTTGAGGGTTCAGTTAATATAGTCAATCTAGGGACTTGAACCCAAAACCTCATGTTTATAGTTCACAACATTCAACAACTCAAGCTAATCCATTCAATCAATAGAGTGAACTCATCCAGTAGAGGGAGTTGAACCCAACACCTCATGTTTATAATTCACAACACACAAGCAGTCGAGCTAATCCACTTAATCATTAGAGTTAACCCAACAAGTCCAGGGACTTAAACCAAAACAACACTTAGCCACTAAAACTAACCTAGTCAATCACTAGAGTTGACCCAGCCAATCTAAAAACTTGAACCTCAAACCTCATGTTTATAATTCAAAACATTCAACCACAACTAACGTAACATGTTGTTTATATCTATAGAAGTAAAATGCAGAAATAATTTTTCATAATGTTTGAACTCTTCGTGATCGTTTCTTGCACTGAGTACTCATAGTTGGTTGATGTACACCACCTCACAATCGGAATGTTGTGCCTATTAATAATGAATGTACATATGATCTAGGTGTTGGGTAGATGAATAAAAACATAGCACATAAACTAGAGCATAAACGAGCTATATTAAACATGCATGAAACCAAGATCAACAAACACACAATTAACACAGTGATTTATGTGGAAACCCAAATCGGGAAAAAACCACGGGAAATGATTATTGGTATTATTCTATTCAAGGGATAATTACAGTAGCCAACCCATGCATATGACCATCCTCTCCTGACACAATGTACTCGCTTGCACTCACATTCACCTTGTTCTCTACCTCTCGGGGTATGCTTGTATATATAACATTTATCACTCAGTTACACAAAGTGATCATGAATAGATAACATAGTTACACAAACAATTCATAAGTAGATTGC
>CBVK0104071048.1:0-28768 GCA_900067695.1 Picea abies
AGCATGCCCCTCTCGACCGTTAATATCAGTGCACCCAATAACTACGACATTCCAATCCATTGGGCCATCTAAAGACTTAGGGTAAAATGCATTTGGTGGGTTTTTTTAGCCCCTTTTTTCACATTTTTTCACCCAAGGCTCAAATCGTAAGGGAAAACACCCCCCCTACAAACATATGTGCTAATATTAGGCTCCATGGGGGATATATTCCTCCCTGCAAGGCTCTAAGATATTCAGTAGTTCTAATCACCTTCTGTGGGCTATGGAGTCATGCTCAAAAAATGTCTTGCTGAGGATTACAGGCCGATAATTACTCTAAACAAAAGTAAATACATGGGATCCAGAAGGAGCTTATTTATGTATACTCCTAGACTAATGATTTTTGACACAGTGCTAGGTGAAAGCGAACTTCCACCATAGCCATTCATGTAACTTCCTAACTGGAATCTCTTTTAGTCTATCAGTGATCGATAGCAAATGATGCAACCATGATAGCAGAATGATCACATCCTTCATCTTTCCTCCTAATGTTGATGTCAGGATAAAGCTGGGCAGCTCCAAAATATGAAGTAAATGAAACTCCATGTACTCCCTTACAGGTTCTAGGCAGGATATAAACTGCACCTTTGGCTCTTCATATTCTTATTCATGTCTCTCCCAAGGATTAGAGTCATAATCATCATACACATGAACCATGGGAAAGCTCTGCTCTTGGTCTTCTATAGGCCCAGGATGGATGATTTCCACACAATGTTTTTCCTTAATGTATAAAGGAAAAGGATATGTTGCATGCTCTTGGAAATCCTTCATATCCATCTCAGAATCTGATTCATAGTTGTCATACAAAGGTTGGATGTTCCCCGAGTCATCAAAATATGATGCATGGATTTGTTTCTCTTCATCTGAATACATGACTATTTATTCATTTAAATATGAGACAACAAGTGCATCAGGGGAAGAATATGTTTCCTCTATGGCTATGCAATCCTCAACCTCACCATCATGAATAGGGATGCCAAGAACATATGCTACTAGGACTGGAAAATCCTCTGTGCTTTCTTCAAAAGAGTAGCAAACATGATCTTCCTTCAATTTATCTATCCTTGCAGAAAGTGATCTCGCCAGCCACACCAACTCAGCCAGGGAATCTTCTTCCTCCTCGCAGCCTTCATCCTCACAACTTCTATCCTCATAGATTTCATCTTCACTACTTTCGTTTGAAATAGTCATACCTTGAACACAGTCTTTATATTCTTCACAACAATTATGACAAATTAACTTAGAAGAATAAAACTTTTGACAGTGCCTATTGAAAGTTGCATGAAATTATCCAAGGGAGGAGATGCTAGAAGGGGGTAAGGAGTGATACCATTCATGAGCATCTCCTGCTAATAAGAACATGAACATCTTTAATAATACATCCTCATGGTGTATCTCCCATTGATGCATGAGTGCATGAGATGGTATGCAAAGGTGGAATGGTGATAGGTCAGGAGGGAAATGAGTGGAGGCCAGGTGTGAGGACGTGAGAGGCGAGAGTGAAAAGGAAGATGTGAAAGGCAGAGGGAAAGGTTGAGTAGGAGACAGATGTCAACGAGAGGGAAGGCGGTAAGGGAGAGCGTTTAGCGGCTTAGGTCGGAGGGGGGGGGGAGTGGTAAGCAGTTTAGTGTTGGGAGCCAGTGCCCAAAAACCACTAACTCAGACCCCCCCCCCTGGTTAAAGGAAGAATATTGGGGGGTCTGATATGCACTGTGGGTCGTCGATCTGAGTGTGCCCCTCTCGACCGTTAATATCAGTGTGCCCAATAGCTACGATGCACCAATCCATCAGGCCATCCAAAGACTTAGGGTAAAATTCTTTTGGTGGGTTTTTTTATCCCCTTTTTTCGCATTTTTTCACTCAGGGCTCAAATCCTAAGGGAAAACACCCCCCCTACAAACATATGTTCTAACACTTTGGATCCTAAATTTTTTGATAATATACAAGATTTATTTACTAAGTTTAAATATTTTATATTGAGCTTAGAAACTTGTGGTATTGATAAGTATAAACAAGTGGACCAACTTATTCTAACAATCTTTACCAAGCTAGGACCAAAATATTTTGTCTATGTTTCCACTTTCCATTCAGGAAGATATCTCATGGGAACAAATTGGAAGATTACTACCATGGATCAATTCGTTGATTCTCTCACACATGAGCAGGAAAAAATCGTTCATATGGGCCTAATCAAGGATCCTAGAGAACATGCACTCACCATGCATGATGGAAAGGATCATCCAAACAGAAAGGAAAGGGGAAATCACAACATCCAAATCCAAAAAAGGAGGGATATTCCAAACCCTTCAATGATTCTTCAGGTTCCAAAGACTCTTCAGATTCTAATAAGAAGAAGAAGGGAAAGAAGTGCACTTACTACAATAAACTAAATCATGAAGCTCCTCAGCAGACGCTCTTCCGATCTCACAGAAAGGAAAGGGGAAATCACAACATCCAAATCCAAAAAAGGAGGGATATTCCAAACCCTTCAATGATTCTTCAGGTTCCAAAGACTCTTCAGATTCTAATAAGAAGAAGAAGGGAAAGAAGTGCACTTACTACAATAAACTAAATCATGAAGAATCCACATGCATGAAGAAACAGATCGATCTTATGGCACAGGCACTTCAACAAAACAACCTTGGAAACTTCATTATAGAGGGAGTCAAGAAGCAGAAGGAAGAAGATACTACTCATAAGAAATTTAATCATCATGATCTTGTTTCAATTAATTCCTCATCTGATTCATGGATTATATATTTTGGTGCATCCCATCATATGACAGTGAAAGAAGAAGTTTTATCTTCTTTTATTCCATGCTCAAGACCCCCTATTCTCATGGGGGATGATACTCCAGTAGCAATAGCAATAGCATGAGAGGAGAGAGTAGAAATCCATAATGGCAGTTTTGAGAATGTTTTACATGTTCCAAATCTTTCTATGAATCTACTCTCAGTTTATCATATCACTCAGAAAGGTAAAAAGGTTGAATTTAGATCAGATTCAGTTTATGTACTTGACATGCATGACAATTCCATCATTAAAATTGGTGAGGTGGATCACAAGTCAAGGTTGTATAAATTCACTAAGTTTTCTGAAGCTGACTCCTCTTTTATACTTACACATAAGGAGAGTACTTTGCATGCACCTCCAGTGCAACATGCAGATACTATTGTGCTTCCATTAGTTTAAGAAATCAGAGATAATTCCATATACTCATATTCTATACATGGAAATAAGAAGGTAGTATGTTGAAGCTTCAACAGATTCCCAAGAGGGAAAATTTCACACTTTAGGTAGTAGGTGTCCTTGCATGGAATCCATTGGATTTGAGTAGGAATCGATCTTAGCATGAGTATCCTTCTCATGTACTTTTATCTTATGAACCTGTGATTCCCATTCATTTCTATATGGTTCAATCTTCTTATTTGAAGCCCTATAGTGATGTTGTGGGAAATCCATTATGAAAAGAATCCATGCAGAAGGATTATGACTCACTCCTTATAAAGAATCAAACTTGGGATCTGGTTCCACTTCCACCAGAAAGGAATATTTGCAAGTGAAGATGGGTCCACATGATCAAGAGGTACAAGGCTAGATAGGTTTCCAAAGGACTTCATTAGATCCATAAATATTTCTACATCTTCATGAATAATTTCAGTGAGCAGAAGTTTCAGACTTTGTGGGATCGTCTTGGAGTGAAGAGCACAGTTTCCTAGCAGCTTCCTTTTCTTCTTTTGATGCATTCTCTTTTGAGGGGGGGGGGAGGGGGTTATTCCCATGTGGTTTTCCCTCTTTCCTCATTTTTATTCAGTGTTCATTAGTTTCATTTTACATGAATACCTAACATGGCCTAGTTTCCGAGACTCATTTTTACTCCATAGTGATGTTCAGGGGATGTGTTGGAAAAAAATATATTTTCGGCACACTAATTCAGTGGGAGTTAACTGACTAGTTCTATTTTAGACTTTTTTTATTTTAGATCATCACTATTATGATATTATGCATGCACACATTCGTCTATTATAGAATGATGTGTCCTATATATGAGTGTATTCCACTCATTCATTGTATCATATTGATCATCATCCATGTATCCATAATCATCTCATTGGAGTAGTGTGATTATATTTTCTCATTCTTCCATATTGAATCTCTCTTAATTTCTTGATAATATTTGTTTATACTTTCTTTAGCTAGATCTCCTGTGCAAGTTTCGATGAAAAATTGACAGATACTATGCACATTCATCTAAGAAGAATGATTACAATGAGGCTCCATAGGCATTTTTAACATTACTCATGAATGCCTAAACCCTATACATCCAAAAACCTAACCCGAGGAGATGAAACACCAAAAGTTATGTGGGCCCAAATGGGTAAGTTGGTACATGTTTTTGGATAAATTAGTAAATGCAGACATAAACTAATCTCCCTAGATCCACCTAGATCTAGAACAAAACAAGACATAATATGGCGCTTTCCCTAGACTCTAATCATCAAATTTACTGCCAAACAAAATATGAGAGACATACCTTTAGGTGTCGCTTCCTTATGTCTTTGTTGTTCTTGTTTCGCTCTAGTGCTCTTGTGATACTGATCCTATAGTGAGACACAAACCAATCAAAGTGAAAGCAATAGAAGTATATTCAATGACAACCTATGCATATGATCAATGAATTATGCAATAAGATAAGATAATTCTATGGGAAAGAAGCATGCCACTATATTATATTAAATAATAGGAAGAGAGATTACAACCAAATGCCTTGATGTTGTAAGGTTCCTCCCAATAGTTCCTTGCTTCCTACACACTTCTTGCTCCAAGGATTCTGAGACCATAGATCTGATAGCTACTCACAATCTATCTTCACAAAGAAAAGCTCAAAGCCAATATACAAGCTCCAAAAACTCCAAGCTACAAAACTCAATAACAAGCCAATCCCAAAAGCTAACTTTCTCCATGAAAGCTCCTCTCCTTTTATAAGCTAAAGAGGATAAGGTGAGGAGGTTAGGATGATCCCACTAAATCATGAAAGAGAGTAATATCCAAACCATTCAGAGGCCACCTCACTATATAATCTTCTCCTTCTAGAAGCATCGAGAAAATGCTTGTTTTTCCCACGTACGAAGGTCGTCGCACTCTAGCTGTAATGCAACCTGCGAAAACTCTACAACCTAGCTATAGTGTAACCTGCGGAAATAAGGCATTTCCGCACCCTATGTATAGAGAAACCTATGGAAATCCTCTTTAATAGGGTTTTTACAAAGGAAAATACAACTTCTTCTCTCAGGGAAAGTTCTTCTCCCTTCTTTCTTCAGGAATTCAAGCCATTTACCCCTATGAAGGCAATAGATAGGTTTACATCATTAACGTTCATAAGGGTGACGAAAATAATGTGTAACAGAGATCCCCCCAAAGTATTAAGTTAGAACAGAGTGATAGATGAAATACTTTGTCGAGTGTGTGTAGGGAACAAGGAACAATCTGTCGAAAACATGCCAACAAACAAGGAAATACAGTACAATAATATATCATCACTGAGGTAGGCATTCCCATACTTAGAATACAAATGACTCAAAGCATAAATGCCGACATGCGAAGATCCATGTTAAGTAATACAGGTCATGGCCACCAAACATACACTGTGGATCCATGCCAATATGACTCAAATTTGAACATAGCCACCAAAAATACATTGTGCATCTATGTGTTAAAGACTCAAATTTGAACATAGACACGAGACATACAATGTGGATATATGCAATAGTACAAACTAAATATACTCCAATGCAACCTGAATCTATGAGAAAAGATTCAGGGTCTTCATCTCCACCACTCTAAAGTATGAATCTAACCATGCGAATACATGTATTGAAGTTGAACATGGTAGAAACCACTTGATTACCAGTCATTAGTGAATACCGTTAATAAGTGCGAGAGAAATTACCATTAATGTCAATGACTCCCAAGGTACTCTAGTACAATCCAATGAATGAAAATAAATGATCTGAGGTAGAACACTCCGTGGAATCTCCCAATCAAGGGTCAATAATGAAAATCCACTGTCGAAAGCGAGGAAACCTGCCATTGAGGCATGCAAGTTCCATGGTACCAATTAGTTTCTAAGTATAATTCCTGGATAATGAGTTGAAGTCGACAGGAAAAGACTTGTCACAGGAGGGCCTTAATGTATCCCCCATCAATGACATGAAATGGGTAACAAGATTTGATGTAGATCAGAGTAACAAGTGATTCAAGACTGACTCAGGGATAGTCGATGCAATAGAAGGCTTAAGGACTGTAGAAATGGTCGACGCAATAGAAGTATTTCCAGGTTGAACTTATTTTTTGAACATATTGATGACATGACAACTGTCTTGGAAAAACTGACTCAACAATAGGGATCACAGACCAATTTGTAATCTTATAAAGGAGTATGATCAAGATACAAGCGTATTTTCCAACCTAGACATAAGGTGAGTGAAAGGGTGTCATGTTCAAAAGCGACTCTTCCATAGAATACAGGTTTAGACACTTTTCTTTCCCAATTTTTCCTCCACCATTTCTAGCAAGTACCTCTTTATTTTTACACAAGCCTGAGGAGGATAACATATGCTTGTAAATGTAAGTTCATCCTTCAGACGAGTCCCTCGGAGTAAGTTTAACGAACCCTAAGAAGGAGTGGTTTGGTCCCATATGGGCCTTTAGATGTTTGCTTAACGAGTCCAAAGATAGAAAACTTAGAGGTTTTTCATGTTTATAGAGTCTGAAAAACACTTAAAGAGAAATCTCTCAGTTTCTTTTTCATAAAATAGTTTAACAGGACCGAAAAAGTGATAAAATATCACCCATCAAACGTTTTATTCAAACACTTTTACGAGTGTGAACAAAACAAGGTCGCTTGAAAATCTTTTCATGTTTAGAGAGTCTGAAAAGAGCTTAAAGGTGACTCCAGGTGGTTCCTTTTTCATGTAACCTTTACGAGTCCAAAAAAGTGATAAAAGTATACTCGGTTACATTCTCACGTATTTATGAGTACGGGAAAGGACAAAGACTAAGATCGGTAAATTATTCTCATGTATTTACAAGAATGAGAAAGAATAAAGACTAATCTTACGATTGTTTTCATTTTTACGCAAGATTTAAAACAAAACAAAACTATGCTTGGGATATATTTTATTTTTTCACAAGATTAAAAACTAAACAAAACTATGCTTGGACCTGGTTTCATTTTTACACAAGATTGAACCAGAGAAAACTATACTTGTGACTTCCCAAGACATGGTTCATGGATTCACATGGTTGGTACCTAGCCCCCAACTTAAGAAGCTAGTGGCTCAACTTCAGCATGAAGTCGAGAGGCTGGAAGAATTGCCCCCCAAGCTTCGTTTCATTCAACTACAAAGGCAGATGAAATGAAGCTTCGAATACTAGACGAAGGAATTGACTCAAACAGAGAGGGGGAATAAATCTATTTCATTTTTTAATGAGATTTCCACAGAGAAGAAAAGCTATGCTCGAGAATATAGGTTCAATCCCTAGACCTCTGTTTCATTTTTTAACGAGCTTGACACAAAAACATGAACTATTCTCGTAACCTCTATTTCATTTTTTAATGAGGTTTCCAAAGAGACGTTAAACTATCCTTGTAAATGGTTTCATGATCATGGCTTCCAAGAGGACAATGCTCTGGAAAGATACCATGTCAAGGGACAAAACTCAATCATGGCTTCCAAGAGATCTTCATTTGGTGGAAGAAACACACTCTGGAAGGAACACATGTCGAGGGTCGCGATAGGGGTAAGGAGGTCAAGCTCCAATAGCCCTACCGAAGAGATCACCATGTCAACTATTAGATCTAAGTCATAAGAGACAGAGCTTACAATGAGAGGATCATCGTCATCGGTAGGTAAAGACATGGGAGACACCATCTGTATATACGAACCATTTAGGGAGGTAATCTAGTCAGGGATAATGAATGAAAGTTGATCAATAGTCACAATTCTTCCATCGTGAGGGAAAGATATCACACGAAAAAGAGTGGATACAATAGCTTTCATGGTATAGACATAATCCCGCCCAAGGAGTAAAGAGAAATCCAAGGTTTCTTGGACTACCATGACATCCATAAAGACAGTTTTCCCTCCCAAGGTTATAAGAAACTGAGGAAGGGTCTCTAATGGTTGATTGGTTCTTTTGTTGAAAGATAACAGATTCTACATAACCAGCGCAAGCTGAGGACAACCCAAAGATTTCCAAGAAATAGAGGATAAAATACTAATAGATGTACCTCCATCTATCAGCGTCTGAGGAACGTCCCAACCACAAACCTGTATTGTAATATGGAAAGGAATGTGAGAGGGAAGACAAGGTCTAGTTAGTATACCCTAATTAAAAAGGATGTACTCATTACTTGGAGGGGGTTCCATGGGAGAAGGAGGAATTCCCCCCATCACAGTAGATTATGTATCAACGAGAAAAACATGGGTAATATCAGGTTTACTCTCTAGCGGGAGAGTAGGATCGAATGATGATGAGATCAGATCGACCACTTGGGTTTCATTCTCTAAGGGGAGAATGGGGTCGACGGGTGGAAATGGATCGACCGTTTGGGTTTCACTCTCTAACGGGAGAGTGGGATTGACCGAGGATGGGATCGGATCAACCGCTTGGGTTTCACTCTCTGGCGAGAGAGTAGGATCAATCGAGGATGATATTGGAGAAACAATTTTGTCAACTGGTTCAACTAAGGACGTGACCAAGTTGACTACATGATCAACCAAATTCCATCAACTATAGGTGGGTCGATAGTAAGATTTCTATAAGAAGCTAGAAGTTGGGGTTGTGAAATAGTCATGTCTTCCAGTAATTTAGAGGCTTCATCCATATGAGGGAAAAGGTGAGTTTGATGACTCCCTCCACATAACCTACAAGGAAACTTGACTCTACTTTTCTTCTTCCCAAGGGTATTTTGACTAGTTGATGGGAGGTCATCAACATGATGTTTAGAGGCTGACGACATGGGTTGGAGAGGGTGTGTAGACCATGCTTCTATAACATTGGATAGACCAAGGAAATCCTTAAGAAGATGGCTACCCTTATAAATCCTACAAGGGTACTTGGGCTTGCAGGTGGTTTGGGTGATATTGACATTATCAACACTCCCAACATGATTAATAGTAACTAGTTTCTTTCCAACACATCCGGCAGTGGTTGAAATTTTAGATCCTTGTTTATTTTTCTTCTTATTATTCTTCCTTTTCTTCTTCTTCTTATCCACCAAGTTACTAGCTTTAGAGATTTCACTCGACGAAGAAGATGAAATGGAAGAAGACCTTGCAAGTGGAGAAGGTGAAGAAGATCTTACTGGTGAAGAAGGCAAAGGATCATCATGAGGTTGATGTTCTTGGGGGGAATCACTTACAAATGAATAACTAAATCCATTCAGAATTACCTGAGTGGAAAACAACCATACCGGTAATCCAATTGTGAGACCTAGAAGGCTCAAAGTAGAGATGTGAGGAGGACCAACGTTTTCGTAAGAAGGAAACACAAAAGGTTCTCCTGGAAAAGGGGTTTCTTCATTGGTCATTTCGGGAACTGATTCCATTTAACACAAATCCAACATAGAGTCTGCTAGGGAAAACAAACAACACATGCTAAAAAATCTAGTAAGATAGAAGGAAAACAAAACCTTCTCACAATGAATGCACTAGTCGGTGATGAAATCCAACGTCGCGGGAACAATGTAAGAAAAGGATGAGATAGAGCAAGTGGAAAAGTTACGTTGAAAACCTGCTTAACGGACTTACGCCTTGGTACAAGCTCCCACACATAATCATGGGTATACCCTCCAAGGAGCCCGAGTGAGTTTGGCCAATGTCAATTATAGGTACCATGAAGACTTTCCCTTCCATAGTCACCTCGTGTAAAGACCCTAAATAGATAGGCCACTAAGGTTACCAATTACTACAGTGATGCCTGGGGAAACAGTCGACAATCCAATCCACGCGTAAAGGTAGGTTATCTAGCCCGAAACCAACTTGAAAGGCTTCCACTCATCCTTGTGGGTATACCTTCAAGTGACCCCATAATACTCGCAATATCTACACCAAGACCAACAAAGTAGGGTGAGTAACTCTGCTAGTCTCAATGCGACCTCGTGATTGACCCTTGTGTTAGAAGGGATTCCCAGGACAAAATGTATCAAGTGGATTTCACCGCTCCCTGACACAAGATTCTATGTTTGTTTGCAGCTTTGGAAAGTTATCTTTCACACCTATTCCAAAGCCCTAAAACTAATCTAATGTAGGTTTGCTACCAGAAAATATAAAAATGTCTAATCAAATTTTATAAGAGCTTTATTTTATGGTTGTTGTTACTCAAAAGGAAAATGGCGTGGACAATATGGTGTTTTGACCGACTCGAAAATTATGCAAAGAGATGAAGATGCAATCTTTTCATTTTGATGAAAGCTATGCTAAAATAAGGAGAAAACATTTATCATTCCCATATACCCAATGTCCCAAAATTTTAAAACTCATCAATATCAATATCTTCAAGAAATGAGCAAAATAGATTGTACACCAATACAAGAATCATGCAATATCGCTACTTCAAATGCAAGGATTCCCCCAATATAATATAAAGCAAGAAATTAAAATTTTTTGTTTCAAAGATAGCTAAAAGCAATAACAAATCGACATGAAACAAAGAAACCCAAACAATTTTCTCTTTTAACACAAACTATTCAATAAAAGAAAAAGAAATTCTTTCACCAAACAATTCTAAAGAAAAGATAGTGTTTTGTAACTGAAAGACACTTAAAGAAAGAGACTAAATATTTCAAAAGAAAACAAAGCAAAGATGGCTAAAATCAGTTTCAAATCTTTCAAGAAGACTGTAAATAGATCATAATCAAACCCAAAAATTCACCCCAAAACCAAATCCAAGGTTTGGGTAAGGAAAAAACCATCAAAAATCAAAATTTTCACAATTTCCTCAAGTTGTAGACTAACACAGTGCGGAAATCCCTGATTTATGTAGGCCATATATGGGTAGGGTGTGGAGTTTTTGCACTGGTATAAACAGGTAGGGTGCGGAAATCCTAAGTTGTCGCACTGTCCCTCAAAGTAGGGTGTAGAAATCAAACAAAAAATGGAAAAAATTAAAAATTAAGAAGGTTTTCCAATGAATTTTAATAGTCAGAGAGTCAAGTTGGATCTCCTAGTGACTCAGAAAATAGAAACCAAGAAAATAAAGCAAGAAAGCAAGGAAAACTAGGAAAACAATCCATTCCCCAGTACGGTCGCCAATTTTGTTGTTGGATAAATCGGTAAATGCAGACACAAACTAACCTCCCTAGATCCACCTAGATATAGAACAAAACAAGATAGAACATGGAGCTTTCCATAGACTCTAATCATCAAATTTACTACCAAACAAAAGACGAGATACATACCTTTAAGTGTCGCTTCCTTATGTCTTTGTTGTTCTTGTTTCGCTCCAGTGCTCTTGTGATACCGATCTTGCAGTGAGACACAAACCAACCAAAGTGAAAGCAATAGAAGTATACTCAATGACAACCTATGCATATGATCAAGGAATTATTCAATAAAATAAAGATAATTATATGGGAAAGAAGCACACCATTGTATTATATTAAATAATAGGAAGAGAGATTACAACCAGATGCCTTGATGTCGTAAGGTTCCTCCCAACAGTTCCTTGCTTCCCACACACTTCTTGATCCAAGGATTTTGATACCATAGATCTGATAGCTACTCACAATATATCTTGACAAAGAAAATATCAAAGCCAATATACAAGCTCCAAAAACTCCAATCTACAAAAATCAATAACAAGCCAATCCCAAAAGCTAACTTTCTCCATGAGAGCTCCTCTCCTTTTACTAACTTTCTCCATGAGAGCTCCTCTCCTTTTATAAGTTGAAGAGGATAAGGTGAGGAGGTTAGGATGATCCCACTAAATCATGAAAACGAGTAAGATCCAAACCATTCAGAGGCCACCTCACCATAGAAGCTTCTCATTCTAGAAGCATCGAGAAAATTCTTGTTTTTCCCATGTACGAAGGTCACCGCACCCTAGTTGTAATGTAGCTTGCGGAAACTCCACGACCTAGCTATAGTGTAACCTGCAGAAATCAGGCATTTCCGCACCCTATGTATAGAGCAACCTACAAAAATCCTCTTTAATAGGGTTTTTACAAAGGAAAATACAACTTATTCTCTCAGGGAAAGTTCTTCTCCCTTCTTTCTTTAGGAATTCAAGCCATTGACCCCTCTGAAGGAAACAGATAGGTTTACATCATTAACAGTAATAAGGGTGATGAAAATAATGTGTAACAACACCTCAACTTCCCAAGGTCGTAAATTTTGCATAGGACCTCCATTTAAGGCTCATGATAGCTTGTTGGAAAGGTATTTTCAAGAACCAAACATTGTACCATCAAAATTTGACTATGTCTAGAGTTTGATTGTGGAAAGACAAAAAAACATTGTTTAGGGCCCCAAAATGGCCCTAGAAGTATAGAAAGATGTACTGACATGAAAACTTCCAAAATATTCCAGTTGGATTAGGTGGGAAGCCACCAATATCCATCTGGAAGCTGTGTAGGGCTTCATACATCCCCAAAAGCATAGAACCCACAATTACAAAGAATTACAGAAGAACGTGTTGAACTAAAAATTGTCAAGAGGAGCCAGTTGGAATGGGTGGGTGGCCAGCAATATCCACCTAGATCAAAGACCACCACTTTATCCAAGAGGAAGAGATCAGAGA
This sequence comes from Picea abies, assembly GCA_900067695.1. Classification (NCBI taxonomy): domain Eukaryota; kingdom Viridiplantae; phylum Streptophyta; class Pinopsida; order Pinales; family Pinaceae; genus Picea; species Picea abies. Next base: position 12,844 of record CBVK0104071048.1, read on the forward strand.
GTTGTAGACAAAGGTAAGGGGAAACTTGATGAAGCTATAGAAAGAGAGTTAAGGAAGAAACTCTGATATACTTGTAAGGAACCATGGGATTCAAGGCATAGTTTCATGGGAAAGGGGAATATTCACTACATAGAATTCCTTTCAGATAGTGAGGAGGAAGATGATGTTGGAAATATTCAAAACATGGAAGTGACCCAATAAGAAGAGGATAACACACATGAGGAAGAATAGGAAGAGACAATGTGCAATCATGCAGGGATTAAGAAGGTTGTTATAACATCCATCAGTGGAGTGCCAAAATTTAGCACTTTTGGGACAAGAGGGGTCCTCCAAGGACAAAGGTTCACAGTACTTATTGATGGTGGGGATTCCCATAATTTCATTGATGTTTCATTAGTAAACAAGAGACATCTTCCCACTATTAATTTTGAGGGATTCTTGGTGGAGATAGCAGAAGGGCACACCATGCCATGTGACATGTACATTCCATAGATGAGTCTTATCTTAGGCAGGTACAATTTGACACAAGATCTGTATGTGATGGACCTGTGAGACACCAATATCATACTTGGGGTTAAATGACTTAGTACGTTTTTTCATATTACCACCAATTACAAATATATGGAGATTCCCTTCAATTATGAAGAAGGAAAGAGGGTGACCTTGAAGTGAATGACAGAAAGTGCACCTAGGATGGTATCAGTAAAACACATGGAGGAAATATTTAGATGAGAGGATGTGGCTTATGTAGCAGAATATTTGGTTTCATTGTAAATAACTAAGGAAGGGCACCAACACTATTCACATGACATATAGAGGATACTGAGCAAGCATGAAAAGATGTTTGGGAAAATTCCTCCAAGGAAACCACGAGATAAGCACTTTGAACACACCATTGAGCTAGAAGAGGGGTATAAACCAGTCATCACTACACCCTAATGAAACCCAAATAGGTTCAAGGATGAAATTGAAAAGGATATTAAAGAGTTGTTGGACATGTGTCACATTATGCCTAGTTCAAGCCCATTTTCATCTTCAATTGTGTTGGTTAAGAAGAAAAATGGCACCATGAGGATGTGCATTGACTACATGGAACTCAACAAAAAGATAATGAAAAATAGGTATCCCATTCCTAGGATTGGTGAGTTGTTTGATGATTTTTTCTTGATGAGCTCCATGGCATAGTATATTTTTCAAAGATTGATCTTGGTTCTGGACACCATTAGATTCGGGTAAGGGAACAGGATATTCACAAAATGGACTTCAGATGTCATTATGGTCATTATGAGTTTTTGTTTATGCCTTTTTGGATAACTAATGCACCTTCTACATTTCAATATTGCATGAAACACTTATTCAATAAGAATTTGAGGAAGTATCTTTTGGTTTTGTTTGATAACTTGTTAATCTATAGAAAAACTTGGGAAGATTACCTCAAGCATCCAAATCATATTTTGAGCATCATAGAGGAGCAATCCTTGTATGCTAAGGAATCAAAATTTGAGTTTGGGATAATAGAGGTATTATATTTGGGGCATATCATTGGAAAAAAGGAGTACAGGTTCATCAAGAAAAGATATAAACCATTTTGGATTGGCCAACACTTGGGAACATCACATAGTTACATGTATTTCTTGGTATTTTCACCTATTATAGGATTTTTTTAATGGGTTCTCACAACTTTGTGTTCTCTTGACTCATATAACCAAAAAATGGGCATTCAAGTGGACTAAAGTAGCTCAGCAAAATTTTGAAAAAATGAAACAAGTTATGAACACGTGCCTAGTCCTAACATTACCATACTTCTCTCAACCCTTCATACTAAAGTGTGGCACATCAGAGGAAGGAATCGGGGCGGTCTATATGTAGCACATGCATCCTATTTATTTTGAGAGAAGAAAACTAAGAGGGCTCGAGTTTTTGTACGCCATATATACTAAAGAGATGTTATCCATCATGCATGTTCTAGCTAAGTTCAGATAGTACTTGGTGGGAACCAAGTTTATAGTTAAAACATATCACAACAACCTTAAATACTTCTTGGAAAAAAAAGACCTCAATGAAAGGCAATAGAAGTGGGTAAGATAAATCCAAGCCAATGATTTTGACATAGAATTTGTTGAAGGAAAGAAAAATGTGGTGGTATATGCATTATCTAGGAGGCCTACAACTTATGCTTTATCAGAAATTTCAATTGAATGGAAATTGCATCTACTAGTATAATATTCCAAAAATAGGTTTTCTTGTGAGCTTATGGATGGGAAAATACAACATGAGAGGTTTCAAATTATAGATGATCCCATATACTATAAGGGGAGAATTTATATACTGTCAGTATCCAAATTTAAAGAAAGGGTGCTAAGAGCATTTCATGATTCACCATTAGCAAGGCACCAGGGGTTCCTAAAAACTTACAGACAGATTAGAGAATGATTTTCATGGAAGGGCCTCAAAGAAGATGTCATGAACTATATCATGGATTGCACAACGTTTTAGCAAAACAAGGTTGAGAAAAATCATCCTGCAAGTTTGTTACAACAACTACCTATTCCATCACAGAAATGGGAGAGTATATCTATGGATTTCATCGCAGGTTTTCCTAGGGTGTAGGGGAAGGATGGCATATTTGTAGTTGTGGATCAATTGACTAAATGTGTGCATTTCTTCACCATATCCATGGAGTATAGATAATCTCAATTATCAAATTTTTTCTTCAAATAAATCTTCAGGATACATGGGTTTCCCAAGAATATTGTGAGTGGAAGGGATAGAAGATTCATGAGCACTTTCTGAAAGGATTTATTCAAACTTGTTGGCACTGAATTGACTCCTAGAATGAGCTACCACCCAAAAAATGAAGTACAAACATAAATAGTCAATAAATGTGTGGAAGGGTATCTCAAAAATTATGTGGTAGGGAAACAAAGGGCTTGGATCAAATGAATACATCTAGGGGAGTATTGTTACGAAACTACTCATCACAGGTCCATTGGAATGCCACCTTTTAGAGCATTGTATGGATATTATTCACTCACCTTCATGGAGGTTACACTTAGAGACAATAAGGATTCCATGTCCAGGGATTGGATCCAAGAGAGTCAAGAAATTTTGAGGGATCTTAAGGATCACTTGTAGAAATCTCATAACCAACAAAAGATCTATGTTGACAAAAACAAGGTGGAGAACAGTTTTGAAGTAGGGGACTTAGTATATTTGTGGTTGAAACCATATCACGAACATCCATCAAAAGGAATGTTGTGGAAAAACTTAAACTGCATTTTTATGGTCCATACAAGGTGATTAAAAGAGTTGGGGAGGTAGAATATGAAATTGAATTCCCACTAGGAAGCAAGATCCACAATGTATTCTGCATGTCATGTTTGAAGAAGGAATTGGGTCAAAAAGTAGTAGTTACAAAGGAGATACCACCACTTGATGAGGAGGGCCAATTTATTCTAATCCATGAGGATGTATTGGATTTCGAAGAGAAAAGGTTGAGAAACAAGAGCATCAAGGAGTATCTCATAAAATGGAAGAATATATCAATTGAAGATGCTTCTTGGGGGGGTGAACAAGTTTTGCAACACATGGATTCATAATTCCTTTTGGAAACGAAATTTCAGGTAGGGGATACTATAAGATCCCCTTCTATTTGACCAAGATTGGATGGAATTAGTATCCTAGTTTTTCCCCTAGGATATATTCTCAAAAAAAGAGAAATAAGGGGCTATATTATGTCATTATGGTGTTAAAGTTTAATTATTAAAGTGACATTGGATAAAAAGGAAATAAAAGATAATTGGATATGATGAGAAAGTAAATAAATAAAACTTAGAAGATAATTAAATAATTTAAGTGAAAATTAGAATGTTGGAGTATAAAATAAGAGGAGGGTTCCTCACTCCTCATTCTTGATCATTTTCTATTTTCAATTTGAGCTATGGCATCTTAAGTGTTTTGAGTTTTTTTACTAGCCAAACCCTAGATATTAGCATGAATATTAAAGATCCCTCCTTTCCTAGTCCAAGATTGGCTAAGGTGGTGAATGATTCCACCCTCACCATTATATCCAGTTCAAATCAGTTTCAGTAGGTTACTTGTGGAGCAGGGGCACATTCTTGAGGGTTTTGCAGAATTGGGGCGCACTATCTAAGAGGAAGAGGTTTGATTTGGCTATAGGACATTGGATATGGAGAATATCTTGTTACAGGAGTGTTTTCCATCCCTAGAAAGACCTTCCTCATCATTCATTGGGGTTTTATCACTTCATATTTATTTATTCTCAGAGTTAGGCATGTTTTATGAAGGAGGGCACACTTGACCATAGAGTTTCATATCTTTGGGGGTCATATATGCAATTGCAGCCAAAGAAACTCAACATAGGTGATAGACATATCACATTCTTTAGTGATTCAATATTATTTTATATATTGGAGGAAAAATCTAGTAAGACCAAATTTCCAAAGGGGTTTCCATCCAGAGAGGGGAACAACTCAGCTAGAAGACTCGTGTAGTGAGTAGAAGGGAAAGAGATTTATATTCTAGATCTTTGCATGAAGATATTGGAGGTTCATGGGAGCTCATATATCTCTTTTTTATTATATATTGGAGTTGTTCTTAACCACATCCATTATTATTCCATATATATTCCAAATCTGTTGTTCTCTGGTACTGAGGTCATCTTATATATTTAATAAAAATAAATATATGAAATTTGTGGCCATTTTGGTTGTATTTCCATAAATTTCCTTGTTTTTTCAAGTTCAGTATCATTGAAATTTATTTATGTGACAAACTAAACAATAAACCCCAAAAACAAGCTCAATAAACCACTAGTGGGAATTGTTTAACAAAACACCTCAACCAGAAACTTTGAAAAATGAAAAATTACACATAGATCCACTTGGGGATATGGATTCTCATTGGAAATGAAGAAATGTAGGAAACAAATATACAAGGAACACACTTATGTATGTGTCTGATTGTACTTATTCTAAGCATGGTAATCATTTAAAATTTACCTCATATACTGGATAAATGAAGAAGATATGTTAGATAATTCTGCAAGGTAAAATTTAATATCCCCTTCTATTTTACCAAGATCGGGTGGGCTTAGTAGTCATATACTTATATGATACCAAGGAAACTTCGTTGAGGCTATGGATGCTCACTGGAAGTGAAGAAATGTTGGAAACAAAGAGACAAGGAACACACTTATGTATGTGTCTGATTCTATTTATTCAAAATATTATAATTCACTGTCGACTTGGATCTAAGCATGATAATAATTTAAAATTTACCTCATATAATGGCTAACTAAAGAAAATATGTTAGATAATTATGCAAGGTAAAATATCACATCTTTTAATAATTTGACATTTGTGTGGTAACCACAATTATGATCATGCCTACTACAATGTTATGAGTCAATCTTACAGTCAAATATAAAGTCGAAGGCCTAAATTTTTAATGGCAAAGATAACTAGTTTTTCCTTTGTGTTTCCAATTTATGTAGCTACAACAAGCCCCCCATTCCCTTTATCCCCCCATTCCCTTTATCCCTCACTCACTAAAAGAAATGGACCCCCTACCTTTCCTTATATTCAAATTCCTAACAATACGTACAATTGGGTGTCACTTCTTCTTCCTTGGCCTAATTGAACAAAAATTGGAATTATTCAAAAGCACTTGGTTAAAGAACCTATTACAATCCATCTTGTTGAATCTAGTAACCAATGTCTATTTTCAAATTAGCATCAGGACCTTTGGAAGGACCCAATTTAATTTTGTGCTAGTACCCCAACAACAGTGTAATCGGGTACTATATTTCCCAAAGGATGATGAAAGTTGAACAACTAGCATAGTTGGTATAGTGATGCATACTTGATAACTAATTTCCCCTCACTTATTTTGATAATCAGTTAAATCTATGATTAGGTAGGAGTAGCACTCTCTTTCAGTATAAAGATTTTCATTCTTGGTAATTCAAATTTTGGAATTTAAAAACATTTCATTTGGAGGCCTACCCCTCCTTGCCAGATCATTTCATCTTTCCCTACTCACATGCTATGGCATCAATCTCCCTTAGGGCCAGCTGACCATTGCTTACTTCTAATGTCATTTTTCTCACTAGCTTGTGCATATCTAGTCATATAAACTATGGAGATCATCCACTCAATTTGTGATACTAGTAATGATCCAAACAGAGAAAAAGGGGGGAGGAGATTTATTCAAGAATCTCTCTTACCAACCTACACTCAAACATTTTGGATAAATAAAATATATCAAGTGGTTTTATATCATCCCTTACCTGCATAGCAAACCCAAAACCTCACTGCATTTTATACAACCTACTCTAAAATAGGCCAGGGTTATATTCTCTCATGTCTCTACTTAATTTAAACAGAGAAAATGGCTTGTTTTGTGACATACCAATGGGAACTGATTTTGATGAGTAGGTTTTAGTCAAATTTTTTAATTTGGAAACAGATGGGAATCTTGTTTTTATATGACATATGCACTCACATTTTTCTCTAACTATGTAGAAATAAGAAGACCTCATTTCTTCTTGAGCAACATGATGCATTCAAATGAAAAATAACAAGAATAAGACACCCCTAATAGGATGCAAAGGAATAAAATCCATAGACCGAAGAACAACAAGATTACCTACGGAGGAATGTAATTATTCAAACCAACATTTCACAAGTCTTCTCATGGACTTAGAAGGACCATTTATAGGGAGATTGTTTTGAATTCTTTCTATTGACTCATGCTTGTGGGAATGTGGTTGTTTTCTAAAAATCCATATCATCCACACATGTACATCATTGCAAAGATACATATCTACAAAAAATAACATGTCATCATGCTCACACGTGCCCCTATGAAAAACCCAAAGAAGACTAAATTGTAATCTACCAAAGACCCACGAGCCCGCATACTGCATGACTTAACCTGTGGGTCCCACCATTATGAACCATGCCCATCACATATTGAAAGGTGCAAACTTATTTATTACAAATGTGTCCATGCATTGAAACCTATCCCACTTTCGTGCCATGAATTTATGATCCTAAGATCCAAAAAAATATTCCCAAGATCATGTTGCAATCGAAACCGGTGAAACGTTTCTTCCAAAGAATCACCTGTGAGCCTATAGACTACATGCCTAGTCCATTGGGGAGAATATTAATGGGAAATCACTCCTAGGATTTTCTAACCTAAAAACATTGGCACCTAAAATCATGTAATTCCAAAGCCCCACAACCTATGAAATTGTTGAATGACCTCCACACACATAAACTATAACCCCCCTATCCATCAACCTGCTCTCATTGATCTAAATTGGATCCTCACCCAAAACATTTTTTAAAATTGTAATAAAATTGTACTTGTTATTTTTATTCTATTTTGTCTTTTTATTTGGAAAAATGAGAAGTGGAAACGAACCATGTAATGGTTGGCCTTTCAAAGGAAACACATTAAAATAATGAAGGTTGTATCAAAGAGGGAAATGAAGGGAGACAAGGATAACTTAGGAAGTTTGCAAAGATGAGAGCTTGAAGATTGTATCCCACTTGAATATCGGTGGACAAAGGAATGAAGCAGATTGTCCCTCATGAGTGAAGGAATATATGAGCCATGGAAATTTGTATTTCATTTTTTGAGTAACAATGCATGAGTTTAGACGGCATGTATAACTCAACCATAATAATAAATTTCCTGAGAAAAATAAATGTATGTTGTTTATACTATGTGGGTGAAATCTTCTCTGTGAGGTATATTGTGGTTATGGTTTGATTTTTATTGCTTCAATTTTTTTTTCAGATTAATAGATGAAAGATTAATTATCTCAATCCTCTCTGAGCTACATTTTGTCTTGTTGACCAATGTTCCACTCACCCACAAATTCTATTCACTCATCTGGTATTTTTATTTTGTTTTTGGATGAATTTACTTATTCCTAGGAAACTTTATACCTCTCAAGATGTTTTTCTTAGTGCTAGGAATCTCAATTGAGAAGCTGGTTGAATTTAATCATTGTTGGGTCATTTTTCTTTAGCTAGGCGTCTTCCCTCCCCCCCAAGACGTTTTTCTCTAATGTTGAATGTATAAACTTGGAAAATGTCATTATTCTATGATGTTGAATGTCTAAATTCCCCCTAGTCATTTTTGTCTCATGTTGAGTGCTTAAAATCTCCATGGGTGTTTTTCTCCATTGTTGAGCTGCTAAATTCATCTAAAGAACGTTTTCTTCACTGCTAGTCAACTGTAACACCCATCTAGTTTGTTTAGACAATTAATCACTCAATAAATACATATGTATTAACAAATTTGATTTAACATAATTTCATTGATTTTCATTTCCACAACTCTTTTACATTTGCTCAAATATAATTGTAAATAACACGATGAAATAAGTAATATGTTAACTCTAATATTTAAAAATTAAAACAAAAGTACAACCAAATACCAATGAAAATACCTCCTCCATGGTTTGTTTAAGCTCATCAATTGCAATGTAGCTTTGATAGTAGTAGGGATATTCTTCCAACCATTCTTTTCTTGCTTTCCCAGAGTGAAACAATGAAATCCTCCCTGCCAACTAGGAGCCTAGCCAGCTTCCTAGATCCAAGAAACCTTTCAGTTTCTTGGCCCTCCATTCCTATGAATCCAAGAACAACAAAGCACAAATGCTCAAAGAAAAACATCATAATAAATATATCTTCCAAATATTTCACAACCTCTCATCATACTCAAACCTCTCATGCCTTCCTCACCACTTCTTCTCCCTATTTATCAAGTTTCCATACACCCTTCCCCAAGTCTACTCAACCACCCTCATTATTATCCATCAACATCCCTTATCTAGATTTTTTGGAAAAGATTAAAATAAAACTAAAATATAAATAACTTGCATTAAACAACAATAAATAAAATGCAAAGTCTTTCTTCTCATGCTAGCTAATAAATTCAATTTGACAATTTCCCCCAAAATGTACATGAAAACTCACCATGCTCATTTAATTCATCATACCAACCATCAATCAAAATCAAATAAGGTATTTAATGATTCTAGATATTTTGTATGCAATATTATTTACATATCAATAAACATTCAATTAAATAGTTAATAATCTACTTTAATAATTAATACATTAATTAATTGTACTAGTGTACATGTGTAGGGTATGTGTAGTGTCCCCAAGGCCGAGCCCTGTCACAGATCATGTTTTATGCAAAGAATTGTAAATGTGTTCTATAGGCTGGTGAACCAAGTGTTGTATAAGCTGTAGGCTTAGGTGTTTTGTTAGGCTAGGGAGCCTAAGTGTTGAAGGCCATGAACCTATTGATGTACTTATATGTATGCAGATCAATTAATAAAATATAAACACCGCCAGTGCAGACCGACCACGATGAATGAGTGATGGGGGACTGAGCTTCCACAGAATGGGCAATGAACTAAGTGCTAAAAGGTGGGAAAGGGGCTGAGTGCTAAGCCTAGGGGCTTAAACCTGGGAAATAATATTTTAATATTATTTTAAAAGAGACATGTGCATTTCTGTTTATCCTAAGTTCCTGGCAAGGGAGGGAACGTGCGAAGGGGATGCACGCTGTGGTACGCATGCAGTTCCCAGGGTGACAAGTGTCAACCCTGGTGCATGCAAATATAAGCCCTAAACTGAACCGTGGGTGGGGGATATTCCTCCATTCTGACCCGGACCTCTGAGCGAAGAACCGGTACGACCTCTGACAGATACGTTGGTTCGTCTCTGAAATCCGTAAGCCTGTGTTGTCCCGAAGAAACCGTGTACACCCTGTCCAGAGCTGTGAGTCTGTGTCTGTCTCTGAGAATCCCGTGTGTGCATTTCCTGAACCGGAACCCTGTGTTGAACTCGAGTGGAAGAATCCATGGTTGTTCGGAAAGAGTTGAGTTAGCCTGTGCGTGGAGCCTGTTCCGAAAACATCATCGTGAGTTCATCCTATGATTGTTGAATCGGTTTTGGGAAGCCTTTGTCTATGTTCCCCGTGGGCTTGTTGGCCTGTGAGTGACTCCTCCAGGTGAGAGAGTGTGTAGAGGGAGAAGAGAACTCCTGGAAGGAACCCTGTAGCTGCCATAGAGCCCGGAGACTTCCGGTCCGGTCTGTTCCTGTAACCCAAGGTAAGGGGGACTGGCAGTCGAAGGACTGTCTAGGTGACAGAGAAGGTGCACTCTCCTGGGGTGGAATAGGCATGTGGGGAATGAGGGTCTATGGGCAGTGAGCATGGGGAGATTCCTGGGAGAGCTTTCTTCCTGATGGTTGGGTATGTGCTATCTTCCCTGTAACCTCAGCCTAGCCTAGGATTCCTTGCCTTGGGNNNTAGTGAAAGGGTACACTACAAATTGGTATCAGAGCTAAGGTTTCGACACTGAGCCTAGATGGGCTAGTGGAGCAGTCTTTGGACCGAAAAGGTGAAGAGAAATTGGGCCTAGAATGACCAATTTCAGACATTGGTTTGTTCCAGTGTGTCAAGTAGTTTCTTGACCGCGTTTATAAGCTCAGGAGGCTTAGCGGTGTTGTGAAACCGCAGCTGGTGTGGTCTATGACCACAGGAAGACAAGTCTCTACACCAATAGTGTTAGAACCATCGGACCTGTTCGGGAATGAAGGTGAACCCTTGTAACCATCAGATATGGAGAACGTGCGTAAGGTTTAAATCTTTTGGATAATGCATAGGAGTTAAACTCGGGAGGATAGTGAATCGTAAGATCACTGTGGGATTACCCGTCAACCGTCTGAGTTGACAGAAGTTGCTCTGGGTTTATGTCCTCATGGGTAGAGAAGAAGTCCCATAGAGGCGTCGGGATATTAGAGTCATCAGAGTTTTGCTAAGATAGAGAATCGAGACCTTGTGATTCTTGAAATCCCGAGAAGGAATCATAGTCGTAGGTTCTCAAGGAGGACATGTGTCAGAATCCTAGAGAGAGTCGAAAATTGTAGAATCGGAGTTCTCGAGCACTGAGAAATCTCATCACACGAAATCGCGATCCACGATTTCGCGACAAGATCTGGACCGTTCATATTAGGGAACATGTGGCAGAGATCTGCCATCAGGGAAAGTCCCGACAAGGAGTAAGTTCATCGGTGTTTGAAGTTCATCGAGAAATCAGGAACCCCGGTGACAAGTGATTCATACACTTTGAAACTCCGAAACCCGAAACCCCAATGAGCGGTTGAGTACGGTCACGGAGTAGAGGTCACATGGACCTTACGTAATCGCGAAGGGTTAAAGCAAAAGGTGCATCAGCATATTGGGAATCGGGATATCGGAGATCCCGGAAGCAAAGGATTCGTGCATTGGAAAATCACGATATGTGATTTCCCGATAAGGCCTAGGAGCGTGGGGCCACACCGACTATCAGGAGGACAGGTGGCAAATTTTTAGTGACAGGCGAAAGGACTGTTGACAAGTCAACGACTGGGACCCATCGGGGATCCCATGAGCATATGAGCATTGACATTGAAACTGTCGAAACCTGATGGGGTAAAGTGGAGGTCATATAGTATGGTCATGTGGACCAGAGGCTGAGCCGAGAGAGCTAGCCAGTGTAAAAGGACATCGGGAATCGGAGGATCAGAGGTTGTGAATGCATGTGCATCGCGACATCACAAATTCCGAAACCCCGATAAGAGGATTGATCACGGTCATGGATAGTGGTCGTATGGCGAGGCTATAGCCCGGAGGGCTAGCACGGACTGAGTCCATCGGAAATCGGGAAATCAGGGATTTCGCTGTCCAGAGTTTTGGCACATTTCGATTCGTGAAACCCCGAACCCCGATAAGGAAAAGGCTGGGGTCACGAGTCCACAGTCACATGATGTAGAGCCCATAGTAGGGGCTACCGCGTAAAGGTAGCGCATCGGGAAATCAAAAATCGGGGATTCAACCCGCCAGAACAATGCCAGTTTCAAAACCCCAATAGAGGTAACCCGATAGAAGGAAGGGAGACCCCGAAGAGTTTCCTGTGGGAGGAAAACTTCCCGATAGGGAAATAGGAGAATTTCAAGAAAACCCGAAGAACACAGAGCCAGACAGAGTTTAGGAAACTTGTGAAGTTGAAATGTCTTTCACTCTTGTTCGTATTAGTTATAAATGTTGTGGATTAATCATGAAGTTTAATGGCCTGACAATTTTGACTTGGATTGCACAGTGCGTGTTCAGAATACAACAGAGGCCAAAACTCCAATTTAATCAACGCCGAGTATGGAGTGGGGAAAAGTGCAAACTACCCCTGATTTGGAAGACGAACGGGAAGGAAAGGATGTTAACTTAGGAGTCGGAGGATCGAACTCTAATGGGCATGGAAAGGAGATGGATAAGGAAGGACATATAATGAAAATCCTCGAAGGATTGCAAAGAGAGGCCAAGGAGCATCGAGCTGATAGCTGAAAGCTCATGAAAGTCAAGGATCGGCAAGGGAAATTAAACTTAAAATTCTTGCAGAGCCTGGAAAGAATAGAGAATAAACTTGAGAAGGGAAGAGACTCAAGTACGACAGAGAGTCGCAGAACTCATGGGAGGAGAAGTAGGTCGAGGAGCGGTAGTCGACATCTTGATTGCTCCCAAAGATGTTCTGAAAGTAAGACACACAGTAGTTCAAGCCCGTCACCTACCAGAAAACATCGGAAATCTAGAAGGGAGGAATTGAAAGGGGAGATGAATAAAATTAAGCCTCCAACCTTCAATGGAGAGCATAAGAATGAGGAAGATGCTGAAACTTGGTTGTTGAGCATGAAGAAATACTTCCAATTGCAGAATTATTCTGCCCATGCAGAGGGAAGAATTGCAATGTACCAGTTGAAAGGAAAAGTGTCCATGTGGTGGGATCAGTTTGTGCAGGTGCAACACATTCAAGAAAAAGAGGTCACTTGGAAGGAATTCAAGAGGTATTTCGAGAAGAAATACCTGACTAAAAGATACTATGACAGAAAGATGAAGGAGTTCTTCGAACTCAAGCTAGGCAGCATGACTATTGATGAGTACGAACGAAGTTTTCTGGAATTGTTGAAGTATGTTCCATTCATCAAGGATGAGGCTGTGAAAATTCAGAGGTATCTGAGTGGACTGCCACCTTCCATTGGTGACAAGATTCAATACGATGATCCTAAGACCATGGAAGAAACCATAAGAAGGGTGAAATGCCTATACGAATAGCAGAGAGAAAAGCCTACCTTTCGGAAGGCTTGGGATAACCAGAAGAGGTTTAAGAAAGAACAGAGGCAGGAGGGAAGCAAGCCTTCCTTTTTCAGAAACAGTCCTTGGGGACAATCATCTTTTAAAGAGCCCAGGAAAGTTAAAGGGAGTGGGCAGATGCCAAGGCCTCCATCCATGGAGTGTTGGGGTTGTAAAGGGAATCATAGGTACAAATACTGCCCCCACAGTAAAGACAAAGCAAGAACTGTCCATACTGTTCAACAAGATGAAACAGTGGAAGATATGGGCAGCAGAATGCTGAGGATCTACGCAGCTCTGGACAACAAGCAAGCAGAATTTCAATCACACATGATTGAAGTGGAAGGTATGATCGACAACCGACCACTTGTTATTTTGATTGATTCAGGGGCTAGCCATAGTTATATAGATCCTAGAGTGGTGGAAAGTTTGCATCTAACGAAGAGCAAACATGAGAAGTCTTGGTTAATGCAGTTAGCCACAGGGACCAAGAGGAAGGTCACGGAATTGGTTAAGTCCTGTTCAGTGGACATGAAAGGAATGAGCACTAAGGCTGAATTGAACATTCTACCCTTAGGCTCGTATGATTGCTTAATTGGGATGGACTAGTTGGACCAGCACCATGCCCTTCTGGATTATCAAAACAAGAGGTTCACATGCCTGAACGAAGAGGGAATTCAGGTAACAATCCAAGGAATTCCCAGAGTCGTGGCTGTGAGGGAAATCTTAGCTATGCAGCTGAAGAAATGTTACCGGAAAGGCTGCCAATTATTTGTAGCCCAGGTGGAAGAAACATTCCAAGATGTGGTCTCGAATCTAGAAGACCACAGGGTGCTCAAAGAGTTTGAGGACATGTTTCAGGAGGTGCTTGAACTACTTCTAAAGAGGGACATTGATTTTTCCATAAATCCGATGCCTGGAGCAGCTCCAGTTTCAAAAGCTCCTTATAGGATGAGCATACCAGAGCTGAAAGAGTTGCAACTGCAGCTCGAAGAGCTATTAAGGAAAGGCTACATTCGTCCTAGCGTGTCACCGTGGGGAGCCCCAGTCCTATTTGTGAAGAAGAAAGATGGAACGATGAGGCTGTGCATTGACTTCTGACAGTTGAATAAAGTCACTGTCAAGAACAAATATCCTCTGCCAAGGATTGATGATATTTTTGATCAGTTAAAGGATGCGAAAGTATTTTCAAAAATAGATCTTCGATCTGGATATCACCAAGTGAGGATAAAAGATGAAGACATCAACAAGACTGCCTTCAGAACAAGGTACAGTCATTATGAGTTCATTGTGGTGCCGTTTGGACTGTCCAACGCGCCTGCTGTCTTCATGTGCTTAATGAATGGAGTGTTCAGAAATTATCTGGACAAATTCGTCATAGTCTTCTTAGACGATATCTTGGTGTACTCCAAGACAGAGGAAGAACACAAACAACACTTGAGAATGGTGTTGCAGGTGTTGAGAGAACACCAGCTTTACGCAAAACTGAGCAAGTGCTCATTTTATCAAAAGCAGATCCATTATCTGGGACACATTATTTCTGAAGAGGGGATTGCTGTGGATCCTGAGAAGGTACAGGCCATTCAAGAGTGGCCAGCGCCAAGAAATGTGACGGAAGTTAGATCCTTTATGGGTCTGGCAGGTTATTATAGGAGGTTCATAGCCGGATTTTCAAGGATAGCTCATGCTATCACTTCCTTACAAAGGAAGGAGAAGAAGTTCTAGTGGACTGAACAATGTGAGAGCAGCTTCCAGCAATTGAAGCAGCTGCTCACTAGTGCTCCAATCCTGAAGATTGCTGATCCATGTAAGGATTACATAGTGTGCACGGATGCGTGTAAGGAAGGGTTGGGAGGAGTTCTCAGCCAAGAAGGATTTGTAGTTTGCTATGAATCCCGAAAGTTGAAAGAGCATGAAAAGAATTATGCCACTCATGATTTAGAGTTAGCAGCAGTTGTCCATGCATTGAGGAAATGGAGACATTACCTCATGGGCAAGAAATTCGAATTAAGAATAGACCACAACGATCTAAAGTATTTATTTGATCAGCCAACCTTAAATGCCAGTAAAATTAGATGGCTGGAACTTCTGTGCGAATATGACTTTGATATCAAACATATCAAAGGGAAAGACAATAAGGTGGTTGATGCACTCAGTAGAAAAGTGCATGAATTACATGCTACAGCCATTAGCATGTACAGAACTGAGTTGAAGGATAGAATTCTTGAAGCTGCAAATGCTGATTTGTAGTACAAAAGACTTGTAGCAAAGCTACAGTAGCATGAGAGACCACGGACGGAGGAAGGTTATACCTTAGGAACTGAGGGACTACTTCTGTATAAAAACAGAGTGTATGTACCTAATGACCAAGAATTGAAGCTGGCAATTCTAAAGGAAATGCATAATGTGACTTATGCTGGTCATCCTGGATATCAAAAGACTGTGGCAGCAGTCAAAAGCCATTATTTTTGGCCAAGTATGAAAAAGGAAATTGCTAAATACATCGCCAGATGTATGGAATGCCAGAAGGTCAAGGTTGAGCACAGACACCCAGCAGGGTTGTTGCAGCCTTTACCTATTCCTGAGTGGAAATGGGATGTGGTAACAATGGATTTTATCACACGATTGCCCAGAACAAGCAAGCAGCATGATTCAATCATGGTGGTGGTGGACAAGCTTACTAAAGTTGCCCATTTTATTCCACTGA
>CBVK0104071095.1:0-12070 GCA_900067695.1 Picea abies
GCAATATAAACAAATAATCCTCGGATAGGGTGACACCCATCGATCCCGTGCTACCTGCCACACATGCAAATAGCGCAGTTAAGGCCCCTCACTGCCAGCCTCCCCCTCAGTCCTTTCACCATGCATAGCATTCAAGATAGGAGAGAGATAGTGCGTCAACACAACAAGGGAACATTAATGGTGCACATTCAACACTAGTTATGGCTCACCAGATAAGGTACAGGAAAACTGGGCGACATCAAATCAACCTTGATGGTGCCTCTCCCTATCATCTCAATGGTTTTCATGGAGGTAAGAATTCACCGTGGTTATTTGATCCTAGATTTTCACTTGGCTTTTCATTCCTCGTCTGAACTCTCTCTCCACTAGAGTCGAGAACCTTCTCCCATTGATTCCACTTCCCCTTTGGTGCCTAAGAATAGTATGTTTTTCACTATCTCTCTCTGTTGGGTTTACACCATGCCATGTGAAAGGGGCAAGCCCAAACGTGGGCCAACCTACTATAGCTTTGTAGCCTGACACCGATGTTCAACTCTCTCTGTTGGGTTTACACCATGCCATGTGAAAGGGGCAAGCCCAAATGTGGGCCAACCTACTATAGCTTTGTATCCTGACACCGATGTTCAAGCCTTCCCTCGACCCCCTCTCTACCTCCCAACGAGGTCACTAGTCATGTTGGCCCACCCCACTCTCACAGAAATTGGCAGGATGATGCTCAGCTCCCCCCCAACAATCTAGAGTCCATGCCTCCAATTTTTGACCCCGTGATAACTTCAAGTGGTTGTCCAATAGAGGAAGAAATTCCTCCAATATCGATGGAGGATACCATTATGTCGACTAAACCAATTTTCAATGCATCCCCCCTATCCATCCTGAGACAACTATGAGTGGTTGTGTGATAGAGGAAAAAATCCCTCCACGGTGGCTAGAAGACTTAACAAAAGGGACAACCCCAAATGTCAATGCATCATTCAATGTGACCACCGGGACAAAATTGGGTTACTTTCTGGCTAAGGAGGAGACTCATCTAGGATTGTTTGAGGGAGAAACAACTTATCCAGGTTCAACAATCCACGACCTAAGATTTGAGCGAGAAATGCTCAACCCACATAGATTCTCAAAGGAGCATTTGTAGTTAATTTTCGATATGTGTTGGGAAATGGCAGACTAGCTTCAATGCCAGAGCGCCCTCAGTCGTCATTTGGACCTATTGTTCGACTCCTTGCCAAACAATCCTAAACAGAGCTGTTATCCAACTTGTTGCCAACTGTTCGTCTTCACTTTCCGCCATGATGGTCACTCGATTTCACCAAATGTTTAGCTTTCTTATTGTCATGTTTTCAGATCTAGGTAAGATACATTTGCAGTTAAATTGTGCACTATAACAACTCTGGTTCTGGTATACTAGCTTGTCTATATGTTTTGCAGACCACTTGTTCTAGTTTCCATGCATATGGCAGAACATGTGGAAGTTTTTGAACTATGTATTGACATGTATCACTATGACGACTTTTTAAGGTAATATAATCTTTTTATTTACAAAAAAAAAAATATAAACAAAGAAAAAAAATGATGTGATAAGTCCATATTGTTTTCTTTTTGTAAGCTAGTTACTACTTATGTTAATATAGTATAAAAAATAGCATATCCAACCTTGTTAGTGGCTTGCCATATGGGAAACCAAAACCACTGCAAGTCTAAAACGTTAATGGTTTTGCTTCATCACATGCATGAAAATAGATCACAAAATATATGAGTTTATATCTATGATTTTCTAGAATACCGAAAACTAAAGAATGATCCATGTATTTATTGAAGAGACTCCTCCAACTTATTTCATTTCAAGCTCATAAAAACCATAATAATTAATCCAATGGCCCATGTCCTTGAGCTTTCCATGGGTACTAATCCATTTGGGTGTCATTTTCTTCATCTACAAAAAAGGATTTTTATGGGGTCCCTTTGGAATTCAAAACTTGGTCATTTTCATCCTCATTGTCATTCTAATTATTTTCATGACTATGCACTATAATTTCAATATTAGAAAATTCTATGCACATGGCATCAAATTTATTTCCATCACATTTAGCTTGTGCATAATATCTCGATATTGGCTACCTTTCTCCTACACTATCTAAGAACCAAAGGCATTGTTCAACAAATATAACTCCATTAGCTTAAATATATGTGTATCACATGTTATCGAATACCTTGGGTCCCTGGGTCAAGGGTTCAACCTTTGAATCCTACTTCCACCTGATCTTTGAACAATTTTTGTCTTTTATGTTGATAGATTTTTCCATTTTTACCATCTCCTCTTTGGTTTTGTCTAAGAATTGGCTATGAAAGTCCTTTAATGCCCTCACATCATCTATTTGGGCATGTTTCATGTGTTGATGAGTTTGGGTATGAAAAGGATGATTTTCATTGCTTGTGTTGCCTCTAGCAAGCCCTCATTTGCTATTTTCAAGTACAAAGACTTTTCTCCTAGGCCGCATGGTTTTACTCTTCGACTAGACAAAAGAATTTGGGGGGGCACTTGATGGATGGGGAAGATTTCAACCAGGGCATGAGGTTTCCAAATAATCCAACAAGTAGATCTTCAAACAATGTAAGGGGATTTCCACTATGTCCAAGAGGGATTGCAGAAGCCAACGATCAATTAATATTATAAGGTGTTGAGCCTCAACAACCCCTCAATGTAATTTTTTTGATTTTAAAAAATTTAGGGTCTCTCTTTGCTTTATTCTATATTCATCATGATTGTTTTGTTTGTAAATTTAGTTTTTATCTAATTTTATTTTTAACTTGTATATATATATATATATATATATATATATATATATATATTCACGATCCCATTTTATCCCAAGATCATATTCCCAAAGTATATGACTTTACAAAGGGCTCCATAATCGGCTAAACCACATACACAAGAACTCATAAATTATTTGATATCTCGAAATCTGACATTCAATGGTTATTTATTACTCATATACACGTGACCATAAGATGACATGTCTTCTATGACACATGGCACCTATCCTACATGTATGACACGTGTCATCCATTTTTAACCCCATCATACTAGTCATTTAATCATTTTTTATGACACATGGCACTTGTGTATGATTGATATGTCAACTCATCTTATGTCATGTTTGCCACATAATCTCGGATCTCTATCTCGGATTTTATTTAGATACATGTTCTATAGACTCCACGATATCTCGATGCCCGACATATGAGAATTTAAGTGATAATTAAAGATTAATGTGGTGATTAAGGTTAACATGATCATTACAAAAAGATTAATTATATTGTGCCATGTCATCTTGGGCACCAGACGATAAACACAAATCTTATGTGCATTCTTTATTGAGGTCCCTCGGTCTGAGAATTACAATGATAATTAGACATAATAAACTATTAAATTAGGATTAATTAATTTAAAAGTATTATGCCGCTAGTCTTATTTGCACCATCTTTTGAATGTTAATAAGGCTGGCCACCCTTTGCTTCACAATTAATGGCATTGATATGTGAATTAATGGTAATGGGTTCACAATGCTTATGTTTTAAATGTTTGATGTGTGGTGTTATTATTACACTACACAAGTTCATATCTTCTATTGATTTCCACTTTTGTTTGCAGACCATGTTCTCAGAAAATACCACATAATAGTTTCCATGACACCCAGAAAAGAAAAGAGGTAGGATCCAACTCATTATGTTATTATTCCTCTTCATCAAGCATTTTTTGGTTTTCTACCACCTATTATTATAGGGAAAGCTATGCACAACTTAGGTCAAATTGGTGATTGGTATATTGAAGAAACTTTTTCCTATATCAGGGTTTTTTGGATGTAATGCTCTTCCTCGTTCCTTGCTAAAATTCATGCCTAACAAACTTGTTTGCAGAGAGATAGCCTATCAAACAACATGTACAAGCATAACTAAAGATTTACATGCTTCCTCCAGGAGAATTTGACCTACATTTCCTATGCATATAGTTCCATATACTCTTTTTGGTATAATTCATGCCAAAATAGAAGCCATGGCATTGGAATATATTAATTTGTCCTATAGTGAGTTTAAGAAGCATGACCCTTTAAAGATTTTAGAGTAACATCACCTTCAAATTAGTGTAAATAAATATGTTCCGGAAGAATCTCCTTATGATAATATTTTTAGGAGGGCTAAGTTTTATCAAGAAGTTTTGCAGAGAATTTGAAGCCTTCCTAAACAAACACATGATAGTTTCTTAAATTTCTAGAAGGCAAGGAGGACCTACCTTCCACCAATCTTCAAACAAGAATACACAAAACAACTCCCTAATACTCAAACAAAGACACAATCTACGATATATCAGACATAGACATCAACATAAAAAATTCCCTCAAATATGTAATCCTCCCAATCAATAGAAGAAATTTCAGTCAAGCTAGGAAACTACTGAAGAAATTTTACAAATATTATTAGAATAAATATTAAAAGAAAATATCATCCAATACATATATCAAAGAAAGTCAAATGTTGAGTCTCTTTTATATGAAAATAATCAACCGAGACAATCACGACACAAAGAGAAAATGTCTACAAGTCATATTGTGACAAAATCATTAGAGATATTGTCTCCATTGCAAAATTCTTATCAAAGTTTAGATACTCAAACTTAGGAGCATGACAATTTGATTTATTCATCAATTGTCTCAGTGATACCTCTGGCCACTATTAGGATTTGAGAATGAAACTCTAGGAGCATGATAGTTTGATTTCTTCAACAAAAGTCTCAGTCACACCTTTGGCCACTATTCCCAGAGTTTCATTCCCAAATCCTTTATATGTTTATTCTTTAACACCCATTGAGAAAGAGGAATATCCTCCTACAAACTTATTCTTTAGTAAGAAGAAGAGGGAAATTATAAAAGGCATGATTCAAAATAAGAAAATGGATCAAGTGAATGAACCACCAACTAAACAAAGAATAATTTGGGATGGTTCTGGGCAAGATGACCAACAATTTGCAGGATAATTGGTAGATTCCATGGGATCTTTTGCATCAGCCAACATATGGTCAATAAATAATTTAAAACAAATCATTGAGCAAAAAAATGATGAGATAACTCATCTTGAAGAAAAATCGAAACAAAAAGAAGCACTCCTTGAAAAACAAGTGGAACTCAAAATTTCACTGGCACAACAAACACACTTTCAACAGATGAAGAGCTTGGAAGAACAACTAAAGGATAAAACTACTTGAGTTCAACAATTTCTTTCTGATTCTATAAGTGAAAAGAATGCTCAAATCGCTCAACTACAAACTCAAATTCAAATTTTAGAGAGTGAAATGATTGACGTTGAGCAATTTAAGCATCAAACTTTGTAGGTTAATGATCAATTAAGATAAGCACGGGTACATTTTTTTTTTTTTCAGATTATGGGTTCCATTTTAAATCAACAGGGTATGATAAATGATTTCTCAAAAATCATTTTAGACAAGGAAGTTGAGTTAGCAGAAGTTCAGAATAAATTCTTTGAATTAATATTATGTCAAGATGAGGTTAAACCAGTTTTCCAAAACTTATCGTAGACTTTTGAGTCTAAGAAGTTGAAAGGAGAAATAACTATAAAATCTTGGAAACATAATCTACATGAAGCTAAGAGGATAATAGAAGAAGCCAACGAAGGATGCACTTCAACATTAAATTCAACAATTAACATAGTTGGGGAAATTGACATGCCAAATATTCAATTCACCAATGAAACAACCAAGATAGTTGTTGATGTTATGGAAGTGCAGAGTCACGGGAAAAAGTATGATGATAAAATTGCAATGTTATTTAAGGTAAATCTTGATGCCATCAATCAATTTTTGGTCAAACCGCAAAGATATTATACCATCTCCATTCAAATTTCTACCAGGATTCACCAAAATATGCCAGTTGTGGAAGAAAAACTTTTCAATTATGAAATAAGATCCCATCCAAAAGCTCCTAATTTCATTTCTCGAATACTGGAAATCTACTCAAAATTGAAGGAACATCAGGAAGTTCGTGCATCAAACAAGGGACCAGTTGAGAACTAATTCTAGAAAGGCCTATCATTTTAGTTTTATTTTGTTATCTATTTTAGTCTTTTAGTTAGAACAGAGTTGGGACAAAACTTTGACTTGTAATTTTTGCAATATTATATATAGTCATTTTCAAGAACCTAGAAGGGGTTTGATTTTCAAGAAAAAAGACGTGTACACTATTGTCAAGACTATTTTTGAGAAATACAGAGCCACTAAGTGATTTTGTGATCCATATACTAGATGAATTGGTATGCTACTGTTATTCATGTGTTCATCTGGTATTTGATTTTGAAAGTCACATCCATTCATTTATTTCAATTTGTTTAAGATTGATGAATATTACTTACTGTTTGCACTATCGTTAATCAATTGAGTATGTTCATTATTAAATATTTTTATAATTGAATTAATGAATGATGAAATATGAATAGTGTAATTAGAATAATTTACATTCAATTGTTTGTTTGAAAATTGTTTTACTACAGAGGTTTCTAAAATATTGTTTAAATGTAGTGAATTGTTTCCCTTTTTAGACAATTATCATTTGTTATTCATATTTTAATTAATCAAGCTCCTGGGATAGAATAGTTTAGACTTGAAATAGAAATAGATTAATTGTTTCGTTTTCTGCAAGTAGAATTTAACAGAGCTTCAAATTTAAGTCTCCTTTCAAGGATCACTTTCTCCTTAAGTGGCAACCGACCACACATACCGTTGAGGATATCCATCCCAAATGAGTATAGGCCTAATTGGAGCCTTGATTGAGCAATTTATCCAGGTTGATTTCCAATTATTTCTCAAGGCATCAATAGAAGGGTGAGCCAAGGACTATGCACCCAACAACTTTGAGAGATTATAGGTTGGAGTTCGACATTAACAGAGGCAAATGTCACCACAGACAAGAGTAGCAGTAAAACTTGAGAGCAATGCATTGAGGAAATCAAATTTTCCTTGTGAGAGGATAAGTCAAGGAGGCTATACAAAGCTATTGTAAGCGAGCTAGATAGGGTAATGGGATACCTCCACAACTCAAGCTTACCAACATCCCAATTTGAGGTCGAATTTTCTTCACTCCATTGACACCAAACTATTATAATCACAGTAACCCATAGAAAAATAGAAACATAATGACAAGAAAGAGAGCTTGAGAGACTAACTAACCAGGTTCAACTTAGACCGAGTTTGTTGTGCCCTTAACCAAAGCTAACACACTTGTCTCATTCCCAGTATCCATCCACAACCAGGGCATTTCCATTTCTAGAAATGAGCCTAGGTTTTAAATGTTGCATCCCTGTATTTCCCATAATTGCAGGGGGTCTCATCAGCATGTGTACATAATGTTTAGAGTTTATGTCTGAAAATAATTCCCTTGGATCAATTCCCATCATCCTTCCACCGCCAAGGAGACTCATTAACTGCACTCACCACCTTCCCTTTGGGCTACTTCCAAGCACATGGGAAACATTCTAGAGTTTCCCCCTATCATGGAACTTTGAAAGCATGTACATGCACCCCATCCAAGTAGATAAGTTCATATTGTTATTATGCATCATCATTTTCATTTAATGAGAGCTAAGCAACCAATGCTCTTATGAGGGGATATGCGTATTGAAATGTGAAGCAACATTAAAGTCTAATAGATGAGAAATTAATAAAAATTATCCAACTTAAACTTTGATTATGATGGACTTATCTTATACCTTCAAATCATGCTTACTATTGGGGTTACATTATAGTTTTATAAAAGATGTTTTAAGATCAATTATTGATGATTCAATGACAAATTGGTTGTCTACAACTAATTAAAACTTTTGGGTGAGCATAAGATAAAGAAAGTTTTGAAAGTAGCATTATAAATTCATACATCACATTTTCATTTAATAACTACAAATAATATGTATGATTGTTAATTTAAATTTATGGGTGAATGTAAGTTAAAGAAAGTTTTGCAAGTGATATTGTAAATTCATATATTCACATTTTCATTTAATAACTACAAATAAATAGTGTGTATGAATTTTATAAAATGACTTCATATTTTGTTTGAATATGATTGATAATGTTGAACCTCGATTGTACATGCAAATTAGTTGCCATGTTGATGTCAACGTGGCAGTCATATTGACATGGACATAGAAAGGATATAGGGATGGCATTATGCTTCTACAGAACCCACATGTGTTATATTGCATGCATGTTATATCATGCACATGTTTTATTGTGACAAAAAAAATATTGATTGTGTTTTTTCTCCATTTTGTTGAGTTGTCAATAAATAAAGAGCATGTTTTCCTATTCTAATTGTTGGTTAAGAAGGAATTAGGAAATATAACACTTATGACGACGAGAACCCATGCATTTAACAATTGAAAACTCATCACTACAAGGAGAATACCTTCTTGCAGGGGTTTTACGGAACCTCCCTGAATCCCTTAGTTATTTATAGTGAAGGTTTTTAAAGGAGGCAAGCAGCTGAAGATTTTTGTGGAGGCTTTTTTCGGTGCACCTTTAAGGTATATACGCACCAATGCATACATGAACAATAAACCATCAATGTGTCAATGTTAAAAAGCATCACCATACTTTATAATAAAAAATACATGCACCGAATAAATGCCTCACTATCGTCAGGTGCATCGCGGTAAGGTAAATAAAAAAAGTTAACAAACTGATTTTCATTGTTACAGTGCATCCCGTGCTTCCAAACTCTCAAGCAAGCACCGATGCTCACCTGTCTTCCTAAGAAACCATGTTTTTGGTGCGCTACACTAACTTGGATAGCTCCATTGGTAGATTCCACAAATTTCCAAATTTTGGAAGTTACTACGAATTTTCATTTCCTCTCAACGGTGCAACCATGCCTCCTTGGGAAATAAGAGGCTGGGTAAAAATTTTATTACCTTACTATTTTCAGTTTCATCCAATCAAAATTTGAAAGTGAGGAGGTCCGCATCGAAACTAAAAAATGGATAAGTAATGGAAATCACTATTTTGTGAATCGAATAAGTAAAGAGTGCATTTTGGAGAACACTGGACTTTGGACTAGTGGACTTAGATATTAGAAAAAGATCATATAGTAAGTGGCCCCACATTCACTTTTTATGAAAATTGACTAAGTGTTGAAAAAGTGAAAAAATGTACAATTTGGGAAAAGAATAAGTAAAGAATGCATTTTGAGGAACGTTGGATTGCAGAAATCAGACCCGGAGAGTCAAGAAAAAGTTGATTGATGGTAAGTGGCTCCACATCCGCATTTCAAGAAAATGACTAAGTATGAAAAAGTGAAAAGTGCATCGAGGAGGATACAGAAGTAAGAGGTCCAAAATGTAGGCGACATGATTGCGGACCTTCAGACATGCGTATCCAAGAATTTTACTACCCCTGCTCTGCATTACTTGAAAATTGGCTAAGTGTTGGAAATATTTTGATAAAAGTGAAAAAGGCTAAATGAAAACAAACAAAAGAAAAGACAAGGGACAATCCTATGGGTGGTTAAATGAAAACACAAATTTGATCACAAATGTGGATCAACATATGGCTCCAACTGTGGGAAAGCGATCCCCTGTGGGTTGCTAAGAATCCATAATTTTTTTCCATTGGGCCAAATGGATTCAAAGAAAATAAGAAAGACAAAACTAAAAATATATACAAAGAGTACCAGGAATGACTATGTACAAATTGTTTACTAAGGAGGAGTCAACAAAAAAAGTGTTTTAGATGCTACCCATTGGTAGACAATGACTGAATTATTCCTTTCATATCCTTGAGCAAGTATGAATTATAACCAATTACTTTTTCAATTTTATATGGACCGATCCAAAGAGCTTCAAATTTATTATGGAATGATGATTTTTCTTTTGCTTTGTTCCATAAAAAAACTAATTGATCATTTTGAAAGTCCTTTGAAGTTGCACTTTTATTAAAATATTTGTTCACCACTTCTTGTCTTTTGTTTATTGTCAGTATTGGTTGTTCCCTCTACTCTTCTAATAGCATGAATTCACTATATCTTATTTGTATTGGTGATTGTTCCTTTTTTTCTCATCATCTAAGATAAGTGTCAAAGCATTTAATTCAATATGCAAAGGTAATCTTTCTTCCCTCCCATATACCAGAGTTTATGGAGAATGCCATGTAGTATCTTTTGGAGTTAGACGACTTTCCCAAAGTGCATCTATCAACTTAGTATGTCAATTCTTGTGGTTAGCTTCAATAGTGTTCTTGATGATTTGAATCAACATTTTGTTTGTTGATTATGCTAATCCATTTTCATGGGGTGATAAATAGATTATTTTCCTATGATCATTCCATATTCACCACATGATTTTGTGAATTTAGATCCAATAAAAAATGAGCAATTATCTATTATAAATTTTCATGGTACACCAAACCTAGATAAAATATTTTCTTTCAAAACATTAATTAATTGTTTTGAATCTGCATTTCTTAACGACACAGCTTCTTGCCACTTTGTAAAATAGTCAGTTGTTGTGATAATATATGAATGGCCTTTGCTAGATTTAGGGTTTATTGGACCAATCACATATAAACCCCATTGAGCAAATGGTTTCTCCACCATGGTTGTTTGTAGTGGCATTATTGGCACAGACCTTTTGGGGAAACACGCAACAATTATGAAGGCAGTTGAAAAAAGGACCAGAAAAGGAGTGTGTGTCGGAATACAAGGAAAAGCAGCACGAGGAAGCTGGAAAGGCAAAAGAAGGAAGAAAGATGCGAAAGTTAGAATGTGGACAAGCCTAATCCACTTAGGGTTAGGGTTTTGATCATTGATTGTAACGGGTTTAACCCACTTTTGTAGTATAAATATTTGTATTGTGAAATCTTAGGAGATCGTGTAATGTCATGTTATGCGAGGAAGAATTAGTGCTTGAGCTATCTAGTTGTGGAACTAGTTTTGGAGTCAGAGTCAGTTTTGGAGATAGAATTATGGATTGTAACTGAGGGTCAGGTTGCAAGTTGTGGAGCTTAGTGCAATAATGGTCAGTCTCACATATACATGTGCATTTCATTTACACTTATGATGTAATGCACGCAATGCAATGACTTGATGAAGATGAATAAAAGAGTGAATAATGCCAGATGTTTGTGGATGTAGCCCGGGGGGGTGAACCACAATAAAACTGTGTGTCTTTGTGTGGAATGGTTGTCTTATTTCTTGTTGTTACTTTGTTTATGTTGAATGAATGAATCTAGTAGAACTAAATTGCAACGCGCACTAGAATAATTCATGTTAATTACTGCAGAATGAATGTTAATGAATGAATATGATTATAGAATGGTAGATTTGACATATTTGAGGTAGAAAGAATTCCTAACATCCCCATGAGAAAAATCCCTTCCACGACTACAGACATCAGGGTCCTACAGTCACCCATAATCCATCTTGGGTGAGACTTCATTGTGCATTATCTGCACAGTGTTGCCTTCTGGTCTCTAGAAGGGCCAAAAAGAACAGTTTGGAAGGGACTGGATGAGAAGGAAAGTGAAGAGAATGCAGTAGTAGAAGGGGATGTCCAGACCATGGAACCCTACTAAGTAGGAGATTGAAATATGGTTGGAAACAAAAAAGCTTGATTTTGCACAGAAAGACAATAGAATTTCCAGGTATACATCGTGCTAATATTTGGACAGGTATGTGTTTACTGATCTTCATGAGGCATTTTTTTGTTATTTTTCATAGTTGTTGCAAGAGTGGATATTGAGATTGAAGGATAATCACCTGAATAATCAGATAAGATTAGTAGAGTAGACTATTGAGAATATTGCGTGTTTAGAAAGAGTCAATAATAAATTCATGCGCACAATCGATTTTTGGTTAGATAGTATTATTGAATAATTTATTACTGATTTTGCAGTCGATACTGCAAAGTCATATACTGCTGCGGAACAAGAGTTTCTGCAGGGACCAAGAGGAAGGTATATTAGATCACTTTATACGTCGATCAAGATTTTACTGCATGATAAAGGTGTGAT
>CBVK0104071106.1:0-10556 GCA_900067695.1 Picea abies
CATACCTCACCTCTATTTCCTCTTTGAATTGTGCCCAAATCAGCTACAGGTCGTGAGGCATTCTAGGAGCTGTTTCAGAGTGTTAATGGCTGCCCAAAGCAAGGTTCTCACAGGTCAAAAATACTAGATAGATCAGAATTGTATTTGCTGCTCTTTATTACTGTTATGACAAAGTGAAAGAGGTTGTCATCTCTTGCAATAAATGTAATATCTTTTTTTGGTATTAATGCAATAAAAATTCCATTTTTGTGCCAAATCCAATACGGAACTGTTGTGAAACTGTTTGACAAAAGACTTGAACCAAATAAGCACTAAAAAACATCGGCAGTAAACACAAAAACCTATCAGCAGCTAAGAGGAGCTGTTGTGGGGTTTTCTTAAGAGCAGATCTGAAATTTAATTAAACCCAAAAATATATCAGCAGCCTTGAAAAGGGATTTTACAAAACCAGTATATTTCAAAGCAAAATTAGCAAGCTGATAATTTCCAGGAAAGGGTGTATATTTCAAAGCAAAATTAGCAAGCTGATAATTTCCAGGAAAGGGTTCAAACGAGGCAGCAGGTTGCCAATCCAGTTTCACAAATAGCTCCTTCTGGATCAAGAATCAGGATTGACTTGATTCAAGAGTTATCAAAGGTAAAAACCCATGCCCACTTGAAGATACCTGAAGAGAGGAGGGCTATTGTGTAATTGCTTGATTTGCCAAATGATATGCCTGCTGAGTTGAATGTTGGTGATTCAAGTGATACGGAGGATCAGCCTTGCATTTACTTAGATCAGAATTATAAGGATCTACCTTTCTATGTTTCATTGTCGGTTAATGATTTTGTCTTGCACAATTATATGTTGGATTCTGGAGCATCTAACAACATTATGCCATATGGAGTTATGTGAAAGTTGGGAAAGAATGTGACTAGACCTTATCAGAGTGTGTATGCCATGGATAGCAGAAAGGTAGATGTTTAGGGATTGACCAAGGATTTGCAGGTATGGTTAGAAACTTATCCAGAGAGTGGTATTTGCATGTACACAGAAAACACCAGAAAAACATTGGATTAACTACAGAAGTGCACACCTTCAAAATTGGGGAGCTTAAAGAAACATACAAAATTGTTTCAACATTTGTTACATTGGAAGATAGAGCAAACATCCATGTACATTCACAATTTGTCTAAAGTGAGAAGTTAGAACAAACAAGCACCAAACTGCAAAAAGTGATTTTTAAATGGATTCTTAAAAAAGTAGGTTCTCTTACAGGCATTTCTTCAACATCCACTTTGAGGAAGACCAGCTGTGGATATTTCTCAGAAAGCTCACTATAGAAAGGAGTGATCATTTTGCAGGGACCACACCATGCTGCAGTGAAATCTACAACTACCTGGAAATGATGATCATTTGTGTAAGAATAACTGAACTAACCAATATTGTATAAATAAAAAGCAAGCCCTATGGAAAGAATCTATTTAGGGTTGCACTTGGTATGACAAATTTAAAGCCGATCAGCTTCTTTTGAGGTTTACTTGATTGAAAACAAAATGATCATTTGTGTAAGAATAACTGAACTAACCAATATTGTATAAATAAAAAGCAAGCCCTATGGAAAGAATCTATTTAGGGTTGCACTTGGTATGACAAATTTAAACTCGATCAGCTTCTTTTGAGGTTTACTTGATTGAAAACAAATGAATAAAAACATCTAAAATGAGTAGGCATCAACTCAATCAGATAACCATAAGTAGTAAGATCGGACATCCTCAAGGCACTTTCAAAGATTTCTTCAAGAAAAACTGCATCTGAAGAGAGAATTGCCAGAAAGAACCATCCACTCATCAGGCCATTCAAGCAAGAATTTGCATCATTATTTTGCAGCTTTTCCTTCTGCACTAAAACTTTAAAGCTGTAGCTTAACTTCTTAATTGAGGCCCGGATTATCGGTAAATTGTAAATAATTCGGCCAAGTAAATGGTTTCAGCAGAAAAGTAGATAATATAACTTGAAATTCAATTTGATATGGGCCAGAGATGGAACAAGATTAGAAATATAAATAGAGATTCTAAATACCAAGGAGAAAGACAAAAGGAACTTGTTCATGAAATCCCGAGATGGTATTTTCATTAGCACTTGAAAAGAAAATTTCCACTTGCTTGTAAAAATGGAATGCCTTTCTTAGGTGGAGGCTTCTATTAGATAAATGACACATTACATAGCCAACAAGACTCTCTACAGGATTTACGATTTACATGTGCCACCTAGATGCAGAAGTTCTAAAAATCAAATTCTCCAAAGACAAAACTTACCAAGGACAAACTCACTGCATTACAAACTATAAAAGATGACAAATAAGATTCAAAATAAAATTCATGCGGAGCACCAAAGGTGCTCATCATGGCAGAATTTAATAACTATTATAAAGGGCAAGCATTTTCTATCTGTTTAATTACAGTGCAACAAAGGCAGCATTGAATGGGGACCAGTCAACTATAGCGGTGTTTAAATAGATTTTTCAATTGATTTTTGCATGCTTGAGAAGAAGCAAATGATCCAAAGAAAGGGAAATGATAAACCTAATTCCCACAGATACAAAGATTTGAAGGAAATTACAATTTTTCCAGTGGTGTTTGCCTCGAGTATTTCTGCCTCCCACTCTTGATTGGCAGTGATAATGCGTACATTTCCATGAGAGCCCGCCATCTGTTGATTACCAGGATGTTCAATCCATGTAGTCTAAACACAGCATTGAAGGATATTGTGAGTAAATGCAAAAAGAAAAAGAAGATACAAAATTTAAAAAAAAATATTTGCATCTTTAGAAATACTGCTGATAATGTCACTAAACTTTAAATTTTGCATGAATCAGAGTACTCTTAGGAACAAGTATAAGTTATTTATAATAACCTCCCCACCTCCAAGCCAGTAAAACAAAGGAAGCATAGACTGAGAAAAAAATGCTAACACATCAAAAGTAATTCAAACATATCTGGAGGCAAGTATTAGCAAGAACTAAAGTTTTAACAAACCAGAGGAGGAATTTCTATTGATGGTTACTGAAGCCGACAAACTTATGTTTCATAGATTTTCTGAAAACAGACCTCAAGCACATATCAAAACCTGGTACTCAAAAATTTGGAGCTGATTATGATTCCTGTCAAGACTCTCTTGGTTTCTGTAAAATCTGTAAGTGAGTTGACTATCAACGGCACTTGCATTGCACAGTTTTAATTGCCTCACCATATCCATCCCACCAATTGGAAAGAAAATATTGAACATGACAGGACTGAAAGGTACTCTTGAACCAACAATCCTGAATGCTTCAAAGAGCATATAAGGAATATAGCTCAGATTGATACCTTTTCGCTGAAACAGTTGCCCATTTGTATTTCAGAACGCTGAATCCTTTGGTAGAAAAGAAAATGCTAGCGTATCCAGAACAAGTCTATCAAAAAAAAAGAATCACAGCATATAAGCATCATACAATTGCAACAAATTTTAGATCCAAATTTTTCTTAAAGGATACATCAAGAAACAGACAGTATAACAAAATTATATCCAGGCTAATACAGCAAGCTTAATTGAAGCTCTATCACAGTTACTTGAAGATGACGCAACAATGACAACATAAAAGCACGTCATGGAATGACAAAGTACACCATAGAAAATGGACATTGTTTTTGTTGCAATGCTTTTCTATAAATGATTTTAGAGTGCACATAGTCAAACAAGTTCAAAATCATGAGGTATATGCGCATCTACCTCTCAAAAATGAGCAAAAGGGATTTTGTGCTCCCATTCATATAGATTTTATTTAAATTGATATGTTTTTTGGGAAAAATTATTGGAGGAGCAAACAGGGAATTCCAACAGTTAATTTTATTTACTCTTGTATGATAAAGTCTTGTTATTTTTAATAAGCATTTATGTTAGTGTCATGAGTCATGACATTTATCCAAATGTGACAACTATATAGATAGATAGATATAAAACGGTTAGTGGGTTAGTGTCAGGTGTTTAAGCCACTGCAACAGATTGTAGTACTATTAGGGCTGTGTTCTAGAGATCATGAATAAGAGAGTGGTACACGTGTATGAATGGGCAGTCTGCCTCAGGCTCCCTGTGATATTCGATGCAGCATTAATATAAGCATATATTATTCTCTCCATCTCTCATGTTTATTATGATGCATGTGTATGCTCTTATAGAAAGCTAGAAACCTATATGGTATCAGAGCATGAGGGATTTCTCAATGATGGATGGTTATCTAGGGCATTTCAGCAGAAGTCTACTTTCAGTTCAAGATCAGAATGATGATAACCAATTAGCGCAGCACCAATGGTGAGTTCCAAATTTGTTAGAAAAGAAAAGCAGCAAATAGCATTTGCTTTTATGAACAATAAATGTCGAAGACACATATGTATCCAGGTTGCTTTCCTAGAGAACTGGCAACTGTTTAACCAGATTTCTCTGTGGGTGGAACTATACCCATATGTAGTCTTCATATCAATTGTAAAAAGGTTGTACCCTATGAGAAATTTGGACATGAAACAACAAACGCTCAGAGTCTGACTGTTGTATACATGACCACACGCGAGACAACAGACATCCAGTGTTTAACGGAGAACGTCTCCACTGGTGTCAGGACAGAAGAAGCTTGCAATATTTTAGGAGGTCCATGCTATTTTTCTGTTTTGAGAATTTAAAACCGAAAAAATGCAACTTTACTTAATAGACAAGATTGTACAGAGCATAATTAATGAAGTCGGAGTCACAATTGATAATGAGGATGCAATGATCGTATTATTAAAAAAACTGCCTCCAAAACATGAAAACATAACATTTACAGTATGTTTAAAGGAAATGATACTGAGAAGTAAAAGGATGAGAGGAGTAATGTATCCATTCACAATGTTGATGATGAAAAGGGCAGTATCGTTAATAACAAAACTAATGATGACTACATATTCTGACCTTGGATTACCAGCTGCTTAGGTGGGCCTCC
Source organism: Picea abies (assembly GCA_900067695.1). NCBI lineage: Eukaryota > Viridiplantae > Streptophyta > Pinopsida > Pinales > Pinaceae > Picea > Picea abies. The sequence continues at coordinate 4,995 of CBVK0104071106.1, forward strand.
AGTCAAAAGGAACATTCGAGGAGTTGCTAAATGATGGATGATTGTCTAAGGGAATTCACAAAATTCTACTTTAGTACAACATGAGAATAATGACAACCAGTTAGGGAAGCACCAATGATGAATTTTAGATCTAAGGGAGGAGAAAAACAACTAGTAGCCTTTGTTTCTTGAGCAATATATGTTAAAGACAATACATGTATCTAGGTTTCTTTCCTAGAGCACTAATAGCATTGTAGTTGGTTACCTAGATGCCTTAGTGGATGGAAGTATACCCATATCTTCATTTATTTTCTAAAAAGTATAAAAAAGAAAGTTGTAGTCATATTTTAGCTCTATTAAGTTCTTCTTTGTAAAATTTTGAGTTTTTGTATTGAGGAAGAGTTCGGATATGGAAATATTATGTTTGTGTTAAGGCGAGGTCTTAGAATAATAACAACACTCAAATAAATATTAGTATATTGAATGTTAGTAGTAGAGGTCACCTTAAATGTTAGTGACCTAGCATAAGACCAACCTGTAATGTTAGAAGTTGGTCAGTTATGTGGCGTTCATTTCAGTGTTGCCAACATCACGATGTTATCGTGATTTGGAGTGCAGGTGATATAATCGCATGACAATATCGTCGAGCAATATTATCATAAATATTAAAATCGCGAGATGACCCAAAAAATCTCCAAGACATAGACAGTCCCGGAAATAAAGCCGAAAACTTCGTTTATTTTGTCATTTTGCAAACAAAAAGAAGGGTTTGGAGAGGAAAGGAGAAAGAGCATTTTTTCTTCAGCCAAGGACGAGGAGCAGAGGGTTTGGAGAGCAAAAGAGGTCCCCTCCCCCCACTCCATCTCACCCATCCTAGTAATTAATGGTAATATTAAATTCTCAAAGTAAAAGGATGTTTCATCCTTTTACTTAAATTTTTAACATTACCATTGATTGATTCAGGATGTTTGAGAGTGGTTCCAACCTCATTGGACTTCATATGGAGAAAGTAGAATTCTAGGTCCCATTCAAAGTTTAGCAAACTTAACGGTTTTCAAAATTTCAAGATTGGCAATATTGCAATGTTTCCACTATATTCTATCATGTATGAGGGTATGGAACTGACATTTAATCAAGAGCACCAAGCCTTCTATGTACGTCAATGTTGGTGGCATTGAATGTTGAACTATAGGCAATGATTTTGATGATATGTAGTTATTTGTTGTAGCATCATTTCTTTTGGACTCTAGAGGCCATTTAGAGCCTCTTTGTTGATGTATTTTGGTCTAGAGGCCATTTAGAGCCTCTTTGTTGATGTATTTTGGTTCAGAGATGGATTGCACTCAGTGCTATTTTGGTTATATGCACCCTTACTTGTTATATACATGAGAAACTTTGCATATTTGTGTATAATGGCTTGGATTCATATGGATGCACACGAATATATATGTTTTTTTTTTCAGATTTTATGTATTTTTTGGTCGACCGGTTTTTTGGTCCAGTTTTTTTCCAATTCCAATCAGGTTCACATTTTTGGGGTCGATTGGTTCAATGATCGATCTGGTTCTGATAACACTAGTCAAGACATGATTCAATGTTGGTGTGTGGTGTATTACAGTTTACTAGACATCTTATATATCAGTTCTCTTTTCTTATTTATGTGGCAATGCATTTATTTGATGTTGTTGTTTCTTTAGATGTTTAAAAAAATGAAAAAACAAATGAATATTTTTGTATTTTTTTGTATGTTGCCAGCATTTTTCGATATTTTCCCCGATGTTGCCGATATCGCCGACACGATGTCGGCAACACTGGTTCATTTAATAACCTCCATACAAGAGAATAAATAAGAGTTCAATGCCATGTACATTTGACTCCATATTTATAGAGTTTGTTACTACCTGCATCTCTCTCATGTGTTTGTGTGCACATTATCTCCTAAAAGTTAAAGGTACTATTGTTGTGATCCTTATCATGTTTTTGAAGCTTTCCTTGTAAGGGGGGATGTTGGAGGAGCAAACAACAAGCTCCAACATTTAATTAGACATATTTTGTAATAAAAAGTCATATCGTGTTAATGAGACTTTATGTTAGTGTTATAACATCTGACCAAATGTAACAACTAAAGCAAGGTTAATGTTAGGTTTTTAGACCACCATAACAACACTGTAGATATGATGCAAGGAGAGAGTGGTACATGTGTATGTATGGGCAGTTTTCCCTCAGTATCCCTATGATAGATTCACTACAGCATTGCTCTCCATCTCTCATGTTCGTCAAGATGTATGTGTATGAACATATAAAAACCTACAAAACTTCTCAGGGAGCATCATCGTAAATAATCAAGGTTGCACAATACTTCGAAATAGGCACAATATGGAAACGTGACCCTTCAAACCTTTAGGAAGGGGGGAAACCGGGAATTTAAAAAGTGAAAAAAATATAAATAATTTTAAAAAATAGATTTTTTTAAAATAGAAAATTATCAAGAAACTTGGAATGAAATTATTGGGAGAATTAGAGTGATAGACATAAATAACAATTTGGTAGCTCATTTATAGATTAACTCCCATACAACATTACAATACGAAAAATCCAAAATTAGCCCAAAATACTCTTCTTACTGCCCACAACACTCTTCTTCCTACCATGGCACTAGAAATGACTCCCAATATAAGAAACAGAACATGTCCAACTAGGGGACCCTATTCATATCCCATGTATCAGACACACTGGGACACGTGTTTGGCATGTGTACTAAAACAAGACATGTCAAACACGTGTCAGACACATGCCCTAGATGTGTCCTGCATGTCCAACTCTAAAAAACGTGTTTTCATTGCTATTTTCTCACTTTCAACTAGAGGGAAAGAGCTCGCACGATCCCTCATTGTGCAGGTTAAGGGTAAAATCAAGATTTGAAGGAATTCTAAGTGTTTTGTAAATGTTCTCATTCCTAAAAATAATGGATCTTTAAGTCTATATTCCATTCATGTATTTGTAATTTGTAAATTTAATATAATATATACACAGCATGTCCCCTTGTCCTGTTTTCAGGGTCGATGTGTCTCATGTCTAATACTCGCATTTTTGTGTCCTCCATGTCTCGTGTCGTGTGACTTAGCTCCTAATGTTGCAAAAATCACTCTAACCCCTTCTTTGTTGCTACTACTACAGCAGGAATCGCCAACTGTTGTAGAAAAATTGAGGAGAGAAAGATAAGTGGGCTTATTTAATAAGAAAAGAAGTCTACTTGAGGTTTCTTTTTTTGTTCTTTTCATCAAAAAAACCTGACTTTATGCCTTAAAATAGCAGTATTTTATTATTTTAAACAACTAAAAGCTTTGTTTGCTAGTTTTAAGGGGCGATATGGCACCTACTCGACCCCAAACCCCTTTTGGGGACCATGAAATGACCCCTATACATCTAAAACAGCCAAGAAACGCCTCTGAAATGTTTTAGAGTTGTTTCCAAGTCATTAAATGAAATAAGCATCTCCTGTTTATTACGAAATGGACAAAATTATATATGCAAATATATATAAAAGATTGAATAATGAATGATGGTTATAATTAGCCTCGTGACAATGTATAAAATATACATTGACTAGTCACGAGGTGAAGGGGTGTATAACCCTTGATATTTCATTAACCTAATTATTATTATTATTATTATTATTATTATTCCTACATTGCCATCCGCTTAAAGGATGATTTGTCCTCAAAGCATTGTAAATAGGATTCTTTGTAACTGAGCATGTTTTCCTGGTGACATCATCTTTATCTGGTCATAGGGGTTTGACTTGCTTCCCAATTTGAGTGCTAGTGAGGTTCCTTTGTAGTGTGTGCATCATATTTTCAAGTCTTTTCACCTAGTTGGTTAACGTGAAACCTCGATGCTCCTTCGTAAAATACTTTCTTCCAATCTTAAAGTTAGAAGTCTTGAATTTATTTTTTTGTTTTTCCTTGCTTTTGTTGCTGCTTGTTTGTCTATGCTTCTTGCCCCTTATTTATTAGTTGTAAATCACTTGTCTTCTAAGTGGAACTTTCAACCCTATATAATTTATAATTTTGTCCTTGCCAGTTTGGATTAAGTGCCCAATTGAATCAACCATTCAGTGCCTAGTACCATATCCATGTCATCGAGTGGTAGAATGTTGAACCCTATTTGTAGTTCCAAATATTCTATTTGTACAGAGATTTTATGCAATCTTCCTACTTCCTTCACCTTCTATCCATAAAGGATAACTTTAAGGTCCTTGTGGAGTATACAAAAATGTTTAATTACTTCGTGAAATCGATGCATACACAGTTATGAGTACAATCGGAATCTACTAGTATCATTACATTTCTAATTTTTATGATTCCTTCAAACTTTAGGGTCTTAGGTTGTAATTTTTCTGTCATGGTTGGAAGTGGAACTGTAGGTTTGATTTTCTCTTTTCTTGGGTCGTGGGTCTTATCAATCTTCCTTACATGAGGTGGAATATATTTTGTAGTCGATTCTTGTGTTTGTTCTTTTTGAGGAATAGTTTATGTTTGTGAAACTTCTTCTTCTTTCTTATCATGTTGAGTGCATGAGATTGATGCTAATGACACTTTTTCCATTGCTTCGTCATTGCCAGATATAGAATCATACCCAATAATTATTCCATTTCCTAAGTCCAAGATTTCTACTTCCATCCCATCCACTATTTTCAAATAGTGTAGTGACTTGTCTTCACATAGATAACCTGCAATCCATTTCTTACCACATGCGACAATTGTTTTCCTTATTTTTGTCCCTTTTTGAGAGGTGATATTTAGTATCGTTGTACTATTGTGGTGGATTATAATATAGAAATTTCTTGGAATTCAAAATTCAAAAATTTCACCACTTAACTAGAGGTTTCCCGGATCTTGACCATGTGAAGTTTCAGCCTTATGGCTGTTATGAAATACAATACAAAACAGCAGTAGAAGTGGACAATATTTCAATACTTAACAACCCCAAACTTCTAGGCAATCCAAGAGAAAAGATATTTAAGTGTCCTAATAAGTTTCAACCCTCTAAGGCAATCTTATCATGGACAAACTAGATCTGAAAACAGTTATTTACAGTAGTAAAACAGCTGTTATCTTCTGAAATTACAATGTCAAATCACTTAACATAATTGCCCTTAACTTATGTCAAATCAACAAGACATATATAGCTGGAAACTACAAACCATAAAGAACATAGATGGCTGAAAATCAAATCTGCAATTTACACAAGTATTGGGCAGCTGAAAACTTCATAAATATGCATAAGAGGAAGTTCATGTACATACCATAGCCTTATCACAAGGCTAGTACAATCCACTAACTCTCCAAAACCCTAGCTAGTGAAAACAATGAAAAACCCTAGCTCAACCAAGGAGCTCCAACAAGCATAAATCACTCAAGCAAGTCCTCCAAGGCAAGACATCTCCTCATCTTCTTCTTCTTCACCAAATACAATCTAGGGTTTTATCTCAAAACCCTAATCCTAATCTGTGATGTCCCGTCCCCAAGAGTAGGCCTGCAGGGAGTGACTTAGTAGTCTATATGTTCCCGTAGACTATAG